>CAKNXH010074090.1:0-16229 GCA_932178445.1 Andricus quercusramuli | reverse complement strand
CAAAAATAGGTAGTCGGAAAGTTTTAAGGTTATGTCTCAATATACTGGTATACTGGTATAATATTTGTCAGCAGATATGACTGTACATAATGCAAAAAGGGGTACTTAAAATATTGAGAGGCTCTGTATCAGTATTTTGGTCGGGAATGTATACATTTATAAGCAAATATGATCGGATCTTATCAAAAAAATAGGTAGTTGAAATGTTTTGAGGTTATGTCTCATTATATTGGTGGAAAATTGATATTTATCAGCAAATAAGATTAGATCTTATCCAAAAGTAGGTAGTTGGAAAGTTTTAAGGCTATCTTTTATTATATTGATATGAAATTCACATTTATAAACAAATATGATTGGATCTAATAAAAAAATCAATAGCTGGAATGTTTGAGGTTGTGTTTGTTTATATTGATGCTAAATTCATATTAGTAAGCAAATGAGACGATATCTTATCCAAAAATAAGTAGTTTGAATGTTTTGAGGTTATGTCTGATTCTGTTGATAGGAAATTGATATTTATTAGGAAATAAGATCAGATCTTGTCCAAAAATAGGTAGTCGGACAGTTTTAAGGTTCGTTCTAAATAAACTGGTGGAAAATTAATATTTGTCAGCAGATATGACTGTACATAATCCAGAACGGGGTACTTAAAATATGTAGAGGTTCTGTTTCAGTATGTTGGTAGAGAATGTATACATTTATAAGCAAATACGATCAGATCTTATCAAAAAATAGGTAGTTGGAATGTTTTAAGGTTATGTCTTATTAAATTGGTGGGAAATTGATATTTATCAGCAAATAAGATTAGATCTTATCCGAAATTAGGTAGTTGGAATGTTTTGAGGTTATGTCTCATTATATTGGTTGGAAATTGACATTTGTCAGCAAATAAGATCAGATCTTATCCAAAAATAGGTAGTTGGAATGTTTTAAGGTTATCTTTCATTATATTGATGTGAAATTTACATTTATAGGCAAATATGATTGGATCTTATAAAAAATAGGTAGTGGGAATAATTGAGGTTACGTTTGTTCATATTGATGGGAAATTGGAATTTGTAATCAAATAAGATTAGATCTTATCCAAAATTAGGTAGTTGGAATGTTTTGAGTTTATGTTGACGTACACCCCTTTTGGTGCTGGTGGTTGAAGGGGCGACTATCAGTGAGTGATGCTGGGAGTCGTTATCCGTTTCGGCCTACAGGCCGTCCGTGGGCGGAGGCGGGCGCTATACGGGCGCAGGATAGGCAGCCGGGTTTGAGGAAGCCCTATGTTGGGCGCCAATATGATTTACACCACTTTTGGTGCTGGTGGTTGAAGGGGCGACTATCAGTGAGTAATGCTGGGAGTTATTATCCGTCTCGGCCTACAGGCCGTCCGTGGGGGAAGGCGGGCGCTGTAAGGGCGCAGGATAGGCAGCCGGGTTTAGGAACGACCCACGTTGAGTGCCAATATAATGTGATGTGTGTGGAGTCGTCTAGATAGCCCGGTTGGGATGCTGGTCAGGCGCAGATGGGGCGCTGGCCAGGTACTGAGAAGCGCTGGTCGACGCTATTGCAGGTACTGGTGTCCCGATTTATTGAAGAGGATGATCTGTGTCGGGTTGGGGCCCTGGTAGGGCGCCAGCCAGGCGCGAGTCGCTGTCAAGACTGGGGTGCGGCGTGCCGGTGGATGGTACCCGCTCCACACGAGGTTGTGTGGAGTCGACTGTCGTCCGCCTAGTCAGCGACGGCCGAAATGAAGGCGGGCGCTAGGCGGGCGCAGGACGGGCGAACGTAATAGGCCTCGCTCTGAGATGAAGAGTGTCCCCTGTTGTCGTGGGAGATGTCCCGTGATGAAATGTGATGTTTGGTGGGCCACTGTCATGTCCGAGGACGGAGGGCACCACGTGCGGGGTCCAAAGACCTTTCCTCCAGGCATACGAAAAGTTTGGAGGTCCCTGAAGGAAGGAAGAGGGAAAAGAGAGGAGATAAAGAGTGAGAAAGAGGGTACCGGGGCCTAGGGCACCACAGCACGAGAGAGAAAGGAAAATTAAACGAGTAGGAGAGAGAGAGAGGGAGAAGAGAGAGAGAGGGTACCGGGGCCTAGGGCACCACAGCACAAGGAATAAGGTAGAGGAACGAATGAAGGAGAGAGAGAGAAAGAGAGAAGAAGAGAGGGTACCGGGGCCCAGGGCACCACAGCACAAGGAGAAGAAGAAAATAAGAGCGTGGAATGGGTAAAGAGAGAAAAGGAGAGAGAGAGAAAAGAGGGTACCAGGGCCTAGGGCACCACAGCACAAGAAGAAGAAAATAGAGAGTGGAATGAGTAAGGAGAGAGAAGGAGAGAGAAAGAGAGAGAGAGGTAGGGTACCGGGGCCTAGGGCACCGCAGCACAGGAAAATAGAGAGAGAAATGGTGTATGGAGAGAGAGGTAGGAAGGAGTGAGGAAGAATTAATTTGAGAGGAGCGTGGATTGGTTTTCTATGTTTTATTCCTTGATCTTTGTACAAGGAGGAGATCTTTCGATAGTCGCGGAGCTTAGAGCACCACACGACCCAGTCACTCCAATCGTTGGACAAAGCGCAAGTGCCGAGTTAGGCACGAGCACGGGTATTTATGTGCGCAAGGGGTGTGGGCCTGAGTGAAGAGGGAAGCGGCTGCTGGCCTGGTGATTGGCCGGGACTCCCGAAACCGGAGTCGCAACGGAGCGGTGGGGACACCGTACTCCGTGCTTTCTTCCGTCAGGCCCGCGCGTCTTTCGCCATTTACAGTGTTTTCTGAATGTTTATAATCGTGTTTAAAAATACTAAAAGTTAATATTTTTAGCTGATATTTAACAGAGAGGTTCGCAAAAATATAAAGTCTAAACCTGCGTTTACAGAAATCGAATATTTCGATTTTGAAAGAAAAACATAAATTACACATATTAATTGTAGAATAATTATGTATAAAAATAGTGAGACTTGACCTAAGGTCGAATCAGCGTCCGAGGAAAGTTCATTGTGAAAATTAGATACTTTTAAAGAAATTTTATATTATTTTTAAACAATAGAGTTGTCGGCTGTTAGCCGATTTTGGGGTCTTAATGGCCCGTGTTTGTTGGCTTACTCAATTGGGAGAAGGCAAGCTCGTTTTGTCAACACAGATGTTAACGATTAGGGTAAAATTTTCCACTCAAGTTTGGCCAGAAAACTTGAGCTGGGAAATTATTCTATCCCTTCGTTAAATCAGTGGTTGTCAACATTTTTAGGCCTACTGGCCTATAACAATGTCTCATTATATTGGTCGGAAATTGAAATTTATCAGCAAATAAGATTAGATCTTACCCAAAAATAGGTAGTTGGAATTTTTCAAGGTTATCTTTCATTCTATTGATGTGAAATTTACATTTATAAGCAAATATGATTGGATCTTATACAAAAATAGGTAGTTTGAATATTTAAAGGTTATGTTTGATTATAAATAGGGAAAAATGACATTTATCAGCAAATAAGATTAGATCTTATCCAAAAATAGGTAGTTGGAATAACTTCAAAACATTCCAACTACCTATTTTTGGATAAGTTCTAATCTTGTTTGCTGATAAATGTCAATTTCCCATCAATATAATCAAACATAACCTTTAAATATTCGAACTACCTATTTCTGGATAAGATCTAATCTTATTTGCTGATAAATGTCAGTTTCCTACCAATATAATGAGACATAACCTCAAAACATTCCAACTACCAACTTTAGGATAAGATCTAATCTTATTTTCTTACAAATTCTAATTTCCCATCAATATGAACAAACATAACCTCAATCATTCCAAATACCTATTTTTTGATAAGATCCAATAATATTTGCTTATAAATGTAAATTTCCCATCAATATAATCAAACATAACCTTTAAATATTCCAACTACCTATTTTTTGATAAGATCCAATCATATTTGCTTATAAATGTAAATTTCACATCAATATAATGAAAGATAACCTTAAAACATTCCAAGTACCTACTTTTGGATAAGATCTAATCTTATTTGCTGATAAATCTCAATTTCCCATCAATATAATCAAACATAACCTTTAAACATTCAAACTACCTATTTTTGGATAAGATCTAATCTTATTTGCTGATAAATATCAATTTCCCACCAATATAATGAGACATAACCTCAAAACATTCTGGCTACCTATTTCTTGATAAAATTCAATCATATTTGCTTATAAATTTGAATTTCACATCAATATAATGAAAGATAACCTTAAAACATTCCAACTACCTACTTTTGGATAAGATCTAATCTTATTTGCTGATAAATGTCAATTTCCCACCAATACAATGAGACATAACCTCAAAACATTCGAACTACCTAATTTTGGATGAGATCTAATCTTATTTGCTTACAAATTCCAATTTCTCATCAATATGAACAAACATAACCTCAAACATTCCGAATACCCATTTTTTGATAAGATTCAATCATATTTGCTTATAAATGTATAAATTACATAGATTCCCTACCAAAATACTGAAACAGAACCTCTACATATTTTAAGTACCCCTTTTTGGATTATGTACAGTTATATCTGCTAAGAAATATCAATTTTCCACCAGTATATTGAGACATAACCTTAAAACTTTCGGACTACCTATTTTTGGACAAGATCCAATCTTGTTTCCTAATAAATATCAATTTCCTATCAATAGAATAAGACATAACCTCAAAACATTCAAACTACCTATTTTTCGATGAGATATCGTCTCATTTGCTTACAAATACGAATTTCCCATCAATATAAACAAACACAACCTCAAACATTCCAGCGACTGATTTTTGTATAAGATCCAATCATATTTCCTTATGAATGTAAATTTCCCATCAGTATTATGAGACATAACATCAAAACATTCCAGCTCCCATTTTTATATAAGATCTCATCATATTTGATGCTAAATATCAATTTCCCATTAATATAATCATAGATAACTTTTAAATATTTCCACTGCCTTTTTTATATAAGATCTAATCATATTTGCTGCTAAATATCAATTTCCCTTCGAAATAACCAACACTACCAAAGAAATTAATAATTTTACTGAATGCAACGACATCTGGTATTTCTTTCCTTAATCAGTTACCAACTCTGTAACGATATCAATGTGCGAAGGACCTTCTTCTATCTCCTGATGCGTGACCTGATTCCTATACCCTGAAGTTCCGTTTTTCGGCGAATTGCATTTTCGGTAAATTGTTTTTTCGTCGATTTAAATACCTACCTGATTCGTCGTGTAATTATCGATTGT
Source organism: Andricus quercusramuli (assembly GCA_932178445.1). Classification (NCBI taxonomy): domain Eukaryota; kingdom Metazoa; phylum Arthropoda; class Insecta; order Hymenoptera; family Cynipidae; genus Andricus; species Andricus quercusramuli. Next base: position 10,954 of record CAKNXH010074090.1, on the reverse strand, counting down.
GATTTTCGACAATCGATACTTGCCGTTCGGAAATTTCGCGTCCTCATTTGAATTTGGTTTCATTGAATAATTTTATTTATGTATAATATTATTATTTACTATAATACACCAATAAACAATAATGATATTAGTATGGTTTATCAGTCGTATAATTACATGATTTATATTGATGGTTACATTTTGTTAATTATGGTTTCATGGTCCAGTACTACATGTCGATCCTTTTCCGGTTGTAACAACAGCTGAGCAGCAGTGGGATTCCGATAGCGTGTCGAAAATCGGACGGACCTTTTTTTTCAAATGTATGGAGATAGAAAGAGAGGTTTGTTCGATTTTCGACTTCGAAACAGCATCTGAGTCCCACTGCAGGACACAGATTTTTCGAAACTTGTCGGCTCTGTTAGCTTCTATTGAAAAACGTGTTCGGTTGTTAGTTTCAATTGAAAAAGGTGTAAAACTTCTTCGAAATTTATACTTCGAGGTTAGAATAAGCTGTCCTTTGGTATGATGAGAGTTGCATATAGCCCTCCAAGTGGCTCTTGGCAAACTATATCGCAAGGTGCTACCGGGGAGTAGAGGGGAACTGAAAATTTTCGCCGGACGATATCACTTAATATTGTTTCTTTCTACAAAAGTAAAAAAGTTTATTTTGCTGGAAAAGCACGAGTTCTTCAGAATTGTGACTGAGGTAAGCAATTTGTAATACAATATTCTGTTCATAAAATACATAAGAAATGAAACATGTTGCCATTATCTTTAAGAAAATAATTAATTTTGAATCATATATAAATAACGTCTAGGTTATGTCCGTTACATAGTTTTTTGTACCCGAAATACTAACTTGGAATATTGCTTGCAATTTCGATATTCAAACCATTAGCATTAAACGCTCATTAATTCGATCTACATTCATTCGTTATTTTTCCATTCCAATCAATTTCCTCTGCGCACAGTGGGAAAAAAGTACATTTTTTTTTGACAAAAATCGACCGACTGTGCAATTCTTAAGAGATTCTGATGTATTTTTAGAAATTACCGTAAAGCTTTAAGGTATAACAAGATACTGCGGATATTTCATTTCGACTAAACAAAAATTGATTATTTAACAACGAAGTTACAACTTTTTGTTGCTAAAATTTTACGTGATACCATTTCTTCTGAGACTTTCAAATTCATTAAAAAAATCATGAATAAATGTAATAACTAACAAAAATAATGTTCAGTAACATAAATAATGATGTGCGCTTACAATAACTCAAGAATAGCTAATGATTGCCAATTATTCAAATAACTTATGTAAACAAATGCACATTTTCACAATTCTTTTATGAAAAGGCTGCATTTTTTTGCCGAATCAACTTAAAATGTCTTGCCAAAAACACATTGCTGTCATGTTTTTCATAGTTAGAAAATAGTGTTAACTATTTAAACAATTTTTATGAACGAATGCAAATTTTTAACATTGTTTCATGAATAGGCTTGATTTTTTGGCGGAAACAATTCTAATTGTCTAGCAAAAGTATCCTTGATGGCATATTTTTTACAGTGACCTCATATGCACCACATGGAGGCTGCTTAATCGGACTTTGCATATCATGTTGCCCTGAAAAGGGGCATTTTTAGGTAGGCATTTGTGCTTCAGTAAGTAAGAATCGAGCTCACTACTTAGCAATTGTTATATTCGCAGCTATTTTTGACAGAGGTTTCATCTTCCTACATTCTACTTTTCTATAACTGCTTATCGAAGGTTCCGAATGGTGCAGAAGATGTTGAAGAACATCTAACTTCGTCAATTGTCTGTCAGACATTCTGCTATTATTATCTCTAACTTTTCGAAACATATAATTGTTTTCCTCTTGCGTCTCTTCTGAATACCAACCAATTAGTATGCAACCGTGTGTTCGATTCTTACTTACTGATCACGAATTCCTGCCTAAAAATGTCCTTTTTCAGGGCCACATGATATGCAAAGTCCGATTGAGCAACCTTTTCGTGGTCCATATTAGATCACTATAAAAAATATGACATCAAGTATTATTTTGCAAGACATTTCGAATTGATTCCGCAAAAAAATCAAGCCTATTCATGAAAAAATGGTCGAAATATGCATTTGTTTATAAAAATTGTTAAAATAATTATCAGTTTCTGAAACAATTAAAAATATGACAGCAAGAAGTATTCTGCAAGACATTTTGAGTTGATTCAACAAAAAAATTAAGTCTTTTCATCAAAAACCGGTCAAAACGTGAATTTGTTTATAAAAATTGTTTAAATAATTGCCACTCATTGGCTATTCTTATTTTATTGTAAGCAAACATTATTATCTGTGTTACTTTATACATAAGCTGTGGGTTAAAATTAGCTAATCATTGCGAATCACGGCAAGACATTTCGAATTGATTCCGCAAAAAAAATCAAGCCTATTCATGAAAAAATGGTCGAAACATGCATTTGTTTATACAAATTGTTAAAATAATTATCAGTTTCTGAAACCATTTAAAATATTATAGCAAGGAGTATTTTGCAAGACACTTCGAATTAATTCCGCAAAAAAATCGAGCCCATTTATGAAAAAATAGTTAAAATATGCATTTGTTCATAAGAATTGTTGAAATAATGAACATTTTTTTTTACTATGAAAAATATGATAGTAATGATAGTAATGATGATAGTAATCGCAAATTATTATCTGTATTACTTCATACAAAACCTATGGGTTAAAATTAGCTAATCATTGTGAATCACGAAATATGACTTTTTAATTAATTTCTTTATAAAATTACTTACAATTTTTGTTGTTACTCTAACCCACTGAAAATTATTTTTAGTTAGTTATTAGCTTCATGAAGACAGTTTTTAATCAATTTCAAAGTTTGAGAAGAAATGGTATCACGGAAAAGTTTAGCAACAAAAAGTTTTAAATGTGCTGTTAAATAAAAAAAAAATTTTGAACCACCCTAATATATATATATAGATAAAAATACATAAATGTAGATACAGATACAGATCCAGATATAGACACAGATTATGAAAAAAGATATTATTGCAGTAAAAAAATTAATTGCAAATATAAAAAAAAACAATATTTTGTCAATTAAAAAAATTGCCTTATTTGATATACAAACTTTATGGCATTTTGCATATGTTTTAATGATATTATAATTGAGGACATATCACATTAGTTGTCAAAAATCTGCTTTAAAAATTATATGTCATATTCAAATCTTCAGTGTAATTACGAATAAAAATAAACATTAATAACATTTCTAAAAACTTTGTTATTTTTCCATTTTTTTATGGTTCTAAAACGTTCTATTTTCAGAAATTTAGATTTACTTATATTATATAAATGAATTGAACAATAAATATGCCTAGACAAAAGATTCAACGAACAGAAAGTGAAGAAGAATTCCAAAGAATGAGACGTGAAAAAAATGCCGCTCGACAGCACGTCGCACTTTCATTATAAATAACAATTCAGTCGACGAATTCTAGGTTATTAATTTAATTGCGAATATTTGACAAGATTTAAGAAATGAAAGCACTTTGGGTTTTCATGCACACTGCTATACCGACCTATATACTAAATTTAATACACATGCATATTAAATTCACTAAACCCATGTATGCTACATTTCAGTAGCGGTAGTGCATATTTGCTTCACACACATGTACATTAAATCTCATACAGATTTTTCCAACAGTGTACGCATCAACATTATAACATTTCTGTCATTATTATTAGACTGTTTTTCATGATTTTTCACCATACTTTCAGTACAATCATAAACAATTGAAAAACATTAATCATTAGGTGCAATTTTCAAAACTTTAATCAATTGGAATAAGTAAAACGCGCGCGCTTCAGCGCGCGTTCGGTCTCGTGAACATAAAAAGGAAGGTAGTAGATAGTAATCGCTACAACCTGTTTTCGCACACAGTCACTCAACTCGGTGATACCGGATATCAGAATAACAAATTGCATTCATCGTTGATTGGAAATTGAAAACCTGCCCAACCTATAACCCAACTTTTTGTTTTAAATCACTGGAAGAGAATAACTGTTATAGTCATTCTTCATAATTTTCTTGTCTAATCTTTTTTCAGTTATTTTTTGCCATGTCGTGTGTAATTTTCTTTCCGCTAAGGGAAAACGAGGCGAAACGTCGAGACAGTGCGCAGAAAACCACGTGACTTACGTTCAAACCGTCTTAACTGACTTGTAAATCCCTGTTTAATATTATTAAAATATGCGCAAACATATACTCATCATGTTATATATATACTTCATCATGACATTTATTCAAACAATATTCTCGAGGATCACCTCTATTTATGACAATTTACTTACGGCTTCCTCCTTGAAGGAGGAGACAATTTATACACTAAAATGAGCTGTAGGGGCCATCACGTTTATTCTCTATGAAGATAAAAAGCTGTTTATCAAGTAACTCTTCTGAGTGGAGTGGTGCTTTCTTCATTCTCATTCGATGACAGAAACAGGATCTGATTTACCGTATCTATTCTGAGGTATAAGAAGAACCAGCTCAGACCTGTAATCCACCTACGCTATTAATCCACTTGAGCGCGTGCCAGGTTCACGATCGAAAAGTGCCAAGCCAACTATACTACTTGGAAATCCTGCACTATAATACAACTTGTAGCTTACGCCAATGTACCTACTGACTGCTGATTGTACTGGGTTAGACTTGGCTAACTCAGGTCCCGCAATCGACTCGCAGTCTCGCAGTTCCTTCAACCAGCACCTTTATCAACTTATTTTCCCTTTCGTTTCCTATGCATCTCAGAATTTTGGCTACAGTACCCTGTAAATTCTTTATAATACCATAAGTTACGGATATCGTTTCGTATCTTCAGCAGTTGTTCGAGAACAGTTCTACTTAAGCAGTTAATGTTTTCGGTAACACTTCTACTGCCAATTAGTTAAAATTTGACTAGAAATTAGACAATTTTAACTAATTGACAAAAAATAAGAATATATTAGCGACGATTTGATTAACAATCCAGCTACCCCCATAGCACGCTATATTCCTTCAATATTACAGGAATAATGCTTCGAAACTTTTGAAATATTGCCGCGGAATATTTCAGTAATATCGAAGGAATATATAAATGTCCCACTATCGGAATTTTCCCATGGAATATTGAAGGAATATTTCTTATGCGTATTGCTGAAATATCAAATTGAAAGTATCTAGAATATTCCTGTGGAATATTGCTGGAATATTTTTCTAAAAGTATTTACAATGTTTTAGTGGATTATTGCTAGAATATTTCCTTGAAAGTACTCAGAATGTTCCTATGCGATATTGTTGGAACATTGACTTAAAACTGTCTGCAACATTTGTGGGAAATTTTGGCGGGTTGTTGTTTTGAAGGCACCTAAAGTGTATCCCTGATACGTTTCTGAAATATCCTAACTTGAAAGTATCTTGATGCTACTTTCAAAATAATTTTACAGTAAAGAATGCATTTCGCACATTAATGTATTTCCTTTTATTGTTCTTCAATTATAAATTCATACAGTAACAATAAATACGACTTTATAAATATATTGTGAAAAAGCTTCGGACTTTCGCATGAGATTAAGAGGTATCTTACATATTTTCCACATAAACGGGCGCATTTTTAGTGTACATCCATATTAAGTATCAAAATACATCACTTTAGTTATTATTACAATGCAAAATTGAATTACAAGATAAACTTCGAAGTGTTACATAATTAAAAATCAATGGTTGCAAAAAATTCACTATATTTTGTTCGCTGTGCTTTATGGTTTTTTGATTATAGTATCGTCAGGGCGTGATGCGCAGAAGATTTTTCTAGGAAATAGTTGAAAATGAAGGCTCACGATTTGGAAATGTGGACTGAGAAATTGCATAAGATAGTTTGTTTGAGACTATTTACTTAGAATATTTTTCAAAAATTAGTACTTATTCAATGATGTTTTAACTTTCGAACGTATATTCTTCAGTAAAACGTATTATTTCAGTATTTTTAAAAATAAAAAAATCTCATAGTCATCGGCAAGCGATCGGAAATAAATTAATATAGGTTTCCAGAATGCTAAGTAGAAAATACATTTACTTACTACATTCCTGAATATTCCCAAACGGATCAAACGCTCAAACCACAGCTTAGAGGCGAGATGGACCACAATGATTCAACCAGAATGAAGATTCTTTCAGTAAAGAGGATGGATCTTCTTTCATCAAGGATATCAACGATGCCAAAGTAAGAAGAGGAGAACGATAATCAAATTCATCACCTTCTTAGATGCTGCTGATCAATTTATAAAACACAACAACGATGACCAAAAAAGGAATTCTCAACTTCAAAATATCGAAACAGTCGAACAATTAACTTAACGAGCAACTTAACAGATCAACTAAACAAAATAATAACGAAACAATAATTCAAAAATAATAGCAAAGAATTAATGACAAAATAATTTTTCGAATATTACAGACATGAAGAATAGACATAAGGAGCCCAAAGTCCTGTACATTGACTTCACCAAAAACGAGCATTTTACTGTCGGATGTACAATAACGCATCAAAATGCTAGATCTTCTGGAGCGCGGCGCTAGTGTGGTACGCGTAACGATGTCCGCTGTCATGGTCCGTGTAAATAAAACCTGTGATATAACCCTAAACAAAAATGCAAAATTCCTAAATGTCTAAAACAATTTGTTGAGTCATTTAAAGAATATTGGAATGTAAAAACTGGTGCAATTGCAGAATATGGGCATCACCTCTGTTTTGGCTGGATAAAAATTTTTTCGGCAACAAACTATTATAATCTTTAATTGAACAATAAATGAAGCGATTTGATAAGGGAAACGTTTTAAATAATTTTTACTTTTGTTACTACGATGCCTCAAATATTGGTCTGTCACGATATCTGAATGATCATATTTAACTCGCCGTTTAGGTGCTTTTAAACATCCGTACAGCCAGAAACACTGTAAATAATTAAAATTTAATGTTTTTTTAAATAAATCAAAATGTACTTAGATATTTTTTTATGCCGGCATAAGCTATTGCATCGACAAAAAAGAAGTGTTTCACGCACATCAGCTATCAATTGAGACGGGAGGACGCCCTTGGTTATTGATGGCAATCGAGATATGTATGACAGAAAATTAAAAAATAGGTATGTAATGGTCACAGAAATAATTTTGGTTAAACCCCTATCCCTTTCCAACGTCTCGTAGGAAAATTTTTTCAATTTTGCAGAATTTTAACAAAATTTTAGGCAAAGCAAATTGTTTCAATAGATATTCAGAAGTTTTGAAAAGATTAGAACAAAATTTACATCTTGAGAATTTTGAAAACTTTTAAAAGAGTACAAAAATTTCTTAAGATTGTTAGCAAAACTTCAGATGATTTTTATTTGGACAAATTAATTTTCAGAGAATTATAATAGAAGATTTAAAAACATTTAAAAAAATATCAAAAATTGTCAAAAAACCATCTGGAATATTTTGAGGCAATTTTTTTACTTTTGCAAAACTTAAAAAAAAGAATCGAATCATTAAAAAAAATATTCATGTGTACAAGTTTCAGGAAGACTTAAAAGTAATTTTATGTTTGAAAATTTTTCTAAAAATGTCAAACAAAATGATTTTAGATATAGGAAGATTTAGAAAAAAATATGAGCTTTTCAAGAATTGTGAAAGGTTTCAAGACTATACAAAAACCCTTCTTAAGATTCCTCGAAAAATTTGAAATAATTTTTGTAATTTTAAAATTAATTTTTAATGAAAATTTCAACAGATTTGAAAAGTTTTCCAAAAATGTCGAAAAAAATATGGAAGATTTTGAGAAATTTTTATTGATTTTGAAAGATTTTTTCAAATTTCAAGATTTCAAGTTTGTTTTTCAAATAAAGTTTAAAAACTCTTGAATTATAAACTTTTAAAATTAAAATTTTTCATTTAAACGCTCAATTTTTTGAACGTATAAAATGAAAGCTAGTAACACTTTTTAATTAACAAAATTTTAATTACATGCACATATACTGCAAAAAAGCAATTTCTTAACTTTTATAAATTGTACAGTTTAATGATTCAGATTCAGTTATAAAAATATAAATCCACCTTATCGTTTTCAAAGCTGTAAATTGAAGAATGAATCAATGAATTTATAAATTATCTAAATTATATTATTTGAAGCAATTTTAAGCTAGAAACATTGGAGAGTTGAACGATTAACATTCTTTTTAACTAAACACTTTTCAAATTGGAATTTAAATTAGAAAGTACATCATATTTTTAGTAGTTTCAAATAAATATTAATGACTGATTGAATTTCAGTTCAATTCTTATTCATACATAAAAATTTGTTCATGCTTTGAAATATTTTTCAATATTCCCTGTAAATTATTTTTTTCAAATAAAAAATAATTTTTCGAGGAATGTCAAGAAAAAATTTAATTATCTTAAAACCTTTTAAAATCCTTAAAACAACTTCAAAACTTCATTTTGTTTAAAATTTTCTTAAATCTATTTAAATTTCAGATTTGAAATCTTACGAAATATTCTCTTAAAATTAATTTTTCAAACTAAAATATAATTTTCCATTTCCCTGGGAAAACTTTTTTTCAAAACCTTTCACAATCCTCAAAGAGCTTCTAATTACTGCGTATTGCTGCATATTGTTATGGATAGAAGACGATGTACGATGTATGGAAATCTTTTAAAGTCAGTTTTATGTTTTCAACATAATAATAATGATAATAATAATAAGAATTCTAAAGCGATTGGCATGAGCTTCGGACTGGACAAGTGTGCCTGCGTCCACCTACACCAAGGAAGACTAATCAACGGCCCTTGGAAAAAGGTATCGCCAAATTCTCAGAAAAATTTGGGCTTCCGAATTATCTGGAAAGAATAAGATCCAGGCGACCAATATGCTGGCCGTTCCTATACTGCTCTACACGTTTGGTGCAGTAAAATGGAACGTCGATGAGTTGAAGCAACTTGATCGAAGCACACGCAAGATGATGACAATACATCGAAGTCATAAATCCTAGATCTTCCGTACCTCGGATATATCTCCCTCGCGATAAAGGGGGTAGAGGCTTGCTAAGCTTAGAGTGTCTTCATCGAAGAACGGTTCCGGCTACAGCCTGCTCACTTCAAAAAGCACGGATTCCCTGATGCGACTTGTACATCAACATGAAATCGCCAATGCTGCTGTGTTTTTATACCATGCCGCAGATAGGGCCGCAGAGGAGCTTGACCTCCCATTTAATTCCAGCGACACTACACAAGGGCTAGCATCACTAACACCTCTGGTGCTCAAAAGTCGTATACAGGAAGCAGAACATACGCTCCTGCTAAGAGAACATGCTGACAAACCCCTTCATGGTAAGTTCTACGGCATCATACGTAGAGAAGAGCTCTCAATGGGTCTGTCCAACATGTTTCTCAAGTCTGCTGGATTGAGATCGGAGACCGAGGGATTTCTTTTTGCCTGTCAAGACGGCGTCATAGACACCTTAGTTTACCGCGAGCGCATGATGAATGTACCTGTACGCGATACCAACTGCCGAGCGTGCAAGCAAGAGCCCGAAACACTTGGACATGTTCTCAGTGGATGCTCTAAATATGCATGCTACGCGTACATAGAGAGACACAATGCAGCTCTGAAAGTTTTATATTACCATCTTAGGCATTTCTATGGTGTTGATCTATTGCCCGTCTTCCCATACGCTCAGGGGGAGCTCGAGTCAGTTGTGGAGAATGATCAGTGTAAGATCTACTGGAATTTCTCATTCTCCACCACTCAACGTATCAGTGCTACGAAGCCTGATATTGTCCTCCAAGATCTGAAAAAAAGATCATTTACGTGATTGAATTCTCGGCACCAGCCGATGGTAATATCACGGCAAAGGAGGAAGAAAAACGGGCGAAATATCAAGCACTTCTGTTCGAGCTGAGTAGACTGTACCAAGGCTACAAAGTCCATCTTATAATTCTCATACTCGGCTGTCTTGGAGGTATGAAAGCTTCATTTATCAGCCAACTCAACAAGATTCCGGCTTGCCAGCGTCAGGCTCATTTCATCGCGAACCGGATGCAAAAGGCTGTTCTCCTGGGATCACTCCATCTGGTCCTTCAACACTGTTCCTCTTAATATTCTACAAAGATTGGTAGCTCTAAAAAAGGATCCAGAGGTGAAACCTTCATCTCCAACTGTCTGGTCTGCCGCGTAAGGTCATCCGCGGCTAGAGACCTGACTCCAAGGAACAGTGTTGCCCAATGTTCTCACGCGTGAATTTCCCGCTCTTGCTTACCTTCTAGGACAGAAGGAGCAGAAGCGGATGACGTACACGTTCCAGTAGCTTTGGGATTGGTTTCTTTAAGGGGGGGGGGGGGGGGGGCTATACTTTTAATTTTTTTTTTTTGCATTTTTTTTTTATTGCCTTATCTGAATGTGCATCCTTTCAAGACTATTGTGTCCAAATTTGAAGCAAATCGAAGCAAAATTAACAGTACAGAATTCTAGATTTTGTACTAGTGTTTTCAGCAATTTCTGCATTAGTTAAATGTGTAAAATGTGTAAAGCTGCAAGTGAAACTAAGGAAGGCAGAATTCTACGAAGGCGGAAGCAACAAGATGCTTTGGATTATGCAGCTGACAGTTCTGTACTTTATGGACCTGGAATTGATGACTCTGTGTAAGTATATTAAAAAAAAACTTGCTTACTGACGTGTTATTAGAATTTTTCAATACAAAAAACTTTAAACGCGTTTTTCTCGAAACCACATTTTAAAAGTCCGTGGACAACGTAATTTCAAAACTAATGAACCGATCCTTTTCAAATTTGGTACACATTTTCTACGTATAATTTTCTAGGTAATGTAGCGAGGATTCTTTTGTTTGTTAATAATTATTAATTTTGCAATAACAAATTGTGCGAA
>CAKNXH010074089.1:0-16335 GCA_932178445.1 Andricus quercusramuli | reverse complement strand
CAAAAATAGGTAGTCGGAAAGTTTTAAGGTTATGTCTCAATATACTGGTATACTGGTATAATATTTGTCAGCAGATATGACTGTACATAATGCAAAAAGGGGTACTTAAAATATTGAGAGGCTCTGTATCAGTATTTTGGTCGGGAATGTATACATTTATAAGCAAATATGATCGGATCTTATCAAAAAAATAGGTAGTTGAAATGTTTTGAGGTTATGTCTCATTATATTGGTGGAAAATTGATATTTATCAGCAAATAAGATTAGATCTTATCCAAAAGTAGGTAGTTGGAAAGTTTTAAGGCTATCTTTTATTATATTGATATGAAATTCACATTTATAAACAAATATGATTGGATCTAATAAAAAAATCAATAGCTGGAATGTTTGAGGTTGTGTTTGTTTATATTGATGCTAAATTCATATTAGTAAGCAAATGAGACGATATCTTATCCAAAAATAAGTAGTTTGAATGTTTTGAGGTTATGTCTGATTCTGTTGATAGGAAATTGATATTTATTAGGAAATAAGATCAGATCTTGTCCAAAAATAGGTAGTCGGACAGTTTTAAGGTTCGTTCTAAATAAACTGGTGGAAAATTAATATTTGTCAGCAGATATGACTGTACATAATCCAGAACGGGGTACTTAAAATATGTAGAGGTTCTGTTTCAGTATGTTGGTAGAGAATGTATACATTTATAAGCAAATACGATCAGATCTTATCAAAAAATAGGTAGTTGGAATGTTTTAAGGTTATGTCTTATTAAATTGGTGGGAAATTGATATTTATCAGCAAATAAGATTAGATCTTATCCGAAATTAGGTAGTTGGAATGTTTTGAGGTTATGTCTCATTATATTGGTTGGAAATTGACATTTGTCAGCAAATAAGATCAGATCTTATCCAAAAATAGGTAGTTGGAATGTTTTAAGGTTATCTTTCATTATATTGATGTGAAATTTACATTTATAGGCAAATATGATTGGATCTTATAAAAAATAGGTAGTGGGAATAATTGAGGTTACGTTTGTTCATATTGATGGGAAATTGGAATTTGTAATCAAATAAGATTAGATCTTATCCAAAATTAGGTAGTTGGAATGTTTTGAGTTTATGTTGACGTACACCCCTTTTGGTGCTGGTGGTTGAAGGGGCGACTATCAGTGAGTGATGCTGGGAGTCGTTATCCGTTTCGGCCTACAGGCCGTCCGTGGGCGGAGGCGGGCGCTATACGGGCGCAGGATAGGCAGCCGGGTTTGAGGAAGCCCTATGTTGGGCGCCAATATGATTTACACCACTTTTGGTGCTGGTGGTTGAAGGGGCGACTATCAGTGAGTAATGCTGGGAGTTATTATCCGTCTCGGCCTACAGGCCGTCCGTGGGGGAAGGCGGGCGCTGTAAGGGCGCAGGGTAGGCAGCCGGGTTTAGGAACGACCCACGTTGAGTGCCAATATAATGTGATGTGTGTGGAGTCGTCTAGATAGCCCGGTTGGGATGCTGGTCAGGCGCAGATGGGGCGCTGGCCAGGTACTGAGAAGCGCTGGTCGACGCTATTGCAGGTACTGGTGTCCCGATTTATTGAAGAGGATGATCTGTGTCGGGTTGGGGCCCTGGTAGGGCGCCAGCCAGGCGCGAGTCGCTGTCAAGACTGGGGTGCGGCGTGCCGGTGGATGGTACCCGCTCCACACGAGGTTGTGTGGAGTCGACTGTCGTCCGCCTAGTCAGCGACGGCCGAAATGAAGGCGGGCGCTAGGCGGGCGCAGGACGGGCGAACGTAATAGGCCTCGCTCTGAGATGAAGAGTGTCCCCTGTTGTCGTGGGAGATGTCCCGTGATGAAATGTGATGTTTGGTGGGCCACTGTCATGTCCGAGGACGGAGGGCACCACGTGCGGGGTCCAAAGACCTTTCCTCCAGGCATACGAAAAGTTTGGAGGTCCCTGAAGGAAGGAAGAGGGAAAAGAGAGGAGATAAAGAGTGAGAAAGAGGGTACCGGGGCCTAGGGCACCACAGCACGAGAGAGAAAGGAAAATTAAACGAGTAGGAGAGAGAGAGAGGGAGAAGAGAGAGAGAGGGTACCGGGGCCTAGGGCACCACAGCACAAGGAATAAGGTAGAGGAACGAATGAAGGAGAGAGAGAGAAAGAGAGAAGAAGAGAGGGTACCGGGGCCCAGGGCACCACAGCACAAGGAGAAGAAGAAAATAAGAGCGTGGAATGGGTAAAGAGAGAAAAGGAGAGAGAGAGAAAAGAGGGTACCAGGGCCTAGGGCACCACAGCACAAGAAGAAGAAAATAGAGAGTGGAATGAGTAAGGAGAGAGAAGGAGAGAGAAAGAGAGAGAGAGGTAGGGTACCGGGGCCTAGGGCACCGCAGCACAGGAAAATAGAGAGAGAAATGGTGTATGGAGAGAGAGGTAGGAAGGAGTGAGGAAGAATTAATTTGAGAGGAGCGTGGATTGGTTTTCTATGTTTTATTCCTTGATCTTTGTACAAGGAGGAGATCCTTCGATAGTCGCGGAGCTTAGAGCACCACACGACCCAGTCACTCCAATCGTTGGACAAAGCGCAAGTGCCGAGTTAGGCACGAGCACGGGTATTTATGTGCGCAAGGGGTGTGGGCCTGAGTGAAGAGGGAAGCGGCTGCTGGCCTGGTGATTGGCCGGGACTCCCGAAACCGGAGTCGCAACGGAGCGGTGGGGACACCGTACTCCGTGCTTTCTTCCGTCAGGCCCGCGCGTCTTTCGCCATTTACAGTGTTTTCTGAATGTTTATAATCGTGTTTAAAAATACTAAAAGTTAATATTTTTAGCTGATATTTAACAGAGAGGTTCGCAAAAATATAAAGTCTAAACCTGCGTTTACAGAAATCGAATATTTCGATTTTGAAAGAAAAACATAAATTACACATATTAATTGTAGAATAATTATGTATAAAAATAGTGAGACTTGACCTAAGGTCGAATCAGCGTCCGAGGAAAGTTCATTGTGAAAATTAGATACTTTTAAAGAAATTTTATATTATTTTTAAACAATAGAGTTGTCGGCTGTTAGCCGATTTTGGGGTCTTAATGGCCCGTGTTTGTTGGCTTACTCAATTGGGAGAAGGCAAGCTCGTTTTGTCAACACAGATGTTAACGATTAGGGTAAAATTTTCCACTCAAGTTTGGCCAGAAAACTTGAGCTGGGAAATTATTCTATCCCTTCGTTAAATCAGTGGTTGTCAACATTTTTAGGCCTACTGGCCTATAACAATGTCTCATTATATTGGTCGGAAATTGAAATTTATCAGCAAATAAGATTAGATCTTACCCAAAAATAGGTAGTTGGAATTTTTCAAGGTTATCTTTCATTCTATTGATGTGAAATTTACATTTATAAGCAAATATGATTGGATCTTATACAAAAATAGGTAGTTTGAATATTTAAAGGTTATGTTTGATTATAAATAGGGAAAAATGACATTTATCAGCAAATAAGATTAGATCTTATCCAAAAATAGGTAGTTGGAATAACTTCAAAACATTCCAACTACCTATTTTTGGATAAGTTCTAATCTTGTTTGCTGATAAATGTCAATTTCCCATCAATATAATCAAACATAACCTTTAAATATTCGAACTACCTATTTCTGGATAAGATCTAATCTTATTTGCTGATAAATGTCAGTTTCCTACCAATATAATGAGACATAACCTCAAAACATTCCAACTACCAACTTTAGGATAAGATCTAATCTTATTTTCTTACAAATTCTAATTTCCCATCAATATGAACAAACATAACCTCAATCATTCCAAATACCTATTTTTTGATAAGATCCAATAATATTTGCTTATAAATGTAAATTTCCCATCAATATAATCAAACATAACCTTTAAATATTCCAACTACCTATTTTTTGATAAGATCCAATCATATTTGCTTATAAATGTAAATTTCACATCAATATAATGAAAGATAACCTTAAAACATTCCAAGTACCTACTTTTGGATAAGATCTAATCTTATTTGCTGATAAATCTCAATTTCCCATCAATATAATCAAACATAACCTTTAAACATTCAAACTACCTATTTTTGGATAAGATCTAATCTTATTTGCTGATAAATATCAATTTCCCACCAATATAATGAGACATAACCTCAAAACATTCTGGCTACCTATTTCTTGATAAAATTCAATCATATTTGCTTATAAATTTGAATTTCACATCAATATAATGAAAGATAACCTTAAAACATTCCAACTACCTACTTTTGGATAAGATCTAATCTTATTTGCTGATAAATGTCAATTTCCCACCAATACAATGAGACATAACCTCAAAACATTCGAACTACCTAATTTTGGATGAGATCTAATCTTATTTGCTTACAAATTCCAATTTCTCATCAATATGAACAAACATAACCTCAAACATTCCGAATACCCATTTTTTGATAAGATTCAATCATATTTGCTTATAAATGTATAAATTACATAGATTCCCTACCAAAATACTGAAACAGAACCTCTACATATTTTAAGTACCCCTTTTTGGATTATGTACAGTTATATCTGCTAAGAAATATCAATTTTCCACCAGTATATTGAGACATAACCTTAAAACTTTCGGACTACCTATTTTTGGACAAGATCCAATCTTGTTTCCTAATAAATATCAATTTCCTATCAATAGAATAAGACATAACCTCAAAACATTCAAACTACCTATTTTTCGATGAGATATCGTCTCATTTGCTTACAAATACGAATTTCCCATCAATATAAACAAACACAACCTCAAACATTCCAGCGACTGATTTTTGTATAAGATCCAATCATATTTCCTTATGAATGTAAATTTCCCATCAGTATTATGAGACATAACATCAAAACATTCCAGCTCCCATTTTTATATAAGATCTCATCATATTTGATGCTAAATATCAATTTCCCATTAATATAATCATAGATAACTTTTAAATATTTCCACTGCCTTTTTTATATAAGATCTAATCATATTTGCTGCTAAATATCAATTTCCCTTCGAAATAACCAACACTACCAAAGAAATTAATAATTTTACTGAATGCAACGACATCTGGTATTTCTTTCCTTAATCAGTTACCAACTCTGTAACGATATCAATGTGCGAAGGACCTTCTTCTATCTCCTGATGCGTGACCTGATTCCTATACCCTGAAGTTCCGTTTTTCGGCGAATTGCATTTTCGGTAAATTGTTTTTTCGTCGATTTAAATACCTACCTGATTCGTCGTG
The DNA here is from genome assembly GCA_932178445.1 of Andricus quercusramuli. Taxonomy (NCBI): domain Eukaryota; kingdom Metazoa; phylum Arthropoda; class Insecta; order Hymenoptera; family Cynipidae; genus Andricus; species Andricus quercusramuli. The sequence continues at coordinate 11,074 of CAKNXH010074089.1, read as the reverse complement.
TAATTATCGATTGTGATTTTCGACAATCGATACTTGCCGTTCGGAAATTTCGCGTCCTCATTTGAATTTGGTTTCATTGAATAATTTTATTTATGTATAATATTATTATTTACTATAATACACCAATAAACAATAATGATATTAGTATGGTTTATCAGTCGTATAATTACATGATTTATATTGATGGTTACATTTTGTTAATTATGGTTTCATGGTCCAGTACTACATGTCGATCCTTTTCCGGTTGTAACAACAGCTGAGCAGCAGTGGGATTCCGATAGCGTGTCGAAAATCGGACGGACCTTTTTTTTCAAATGTATGGAGATAGAAAGAGAGGTTTGTTCGATTTTCGACTTCGAAACAGCATCTGAGTCCCACTGCAGGACACAGATTTTTCGAAACTTGTCGGCTCTGTTAGCTTCTATTGAAAAACGTGTTCGGTTGTTAGTTTCAATTGAAAAAGGTGTAAAACTTCTTCGAAATTTATACTTCGAGGTTAGAATAAGCTGTCCTTTGGTATGATGAGAGTTGCATATAGCCCTCCAAGTGGCTCTTGGCAAACTATATCGCAAGGTGCTACCGGGGAGTAGAGGGGAACTGAAAATTTTCGCCGGACGATATCACTTAATATTGTTTCTTTCTACAAAAGTAAAAAAGTTTATTTTGCTGGAAAAGCACGAGTTCTTCAGAATTGTGACTGAGGTAAGCAATTTGTAATACAATATTCTGTTCATAAAATACATAAGAAATGAAACATGTTGCCATTATCTTTAAGAAAATAATTAATTTTGAATCATATATAAATAACGTCTAGGTTATGTCCGTTACATAGTTTTTTGTACCCGAAATACTAACTTGGAATATTGCTTGCAATTTCGATATTCAAACCATTAGCATTAAACGCTCATTAATTCGATCTACATTCATTCGTTATTTTTCCATTCCAATCAATTTCCTCTGCGCACAGTGGGAAAAAAGTACATTTTTTTTTGACAAAAATCGACCGACTGTGCAATTCTTAAGAGATTCTGATGTATTTTTAGAAATTACCGTAAAGCTTTAAGGTATAACAAGATACTGCGGATATTTCATTTCGACTAAACAAAAATTGATTATTTAACAACGAAGTTACAACTTTTTGTTGCTAAAATTTTACGTGATACCATTTCTTCTGAGACTTTCAAATTCATTAAAAAAATCATGAATAAATGTAATAACTAACAAAAATAATGTTCAGTAACATAAATAATGATGTGCGCTTACAATAACTCAAGAATAGCTAATGATTGCCAATTATTCAAATAACTTATGTAAACAAATGCACATTTTCACAATTCTTTTATGAAAAGGCTGCATTTTTTTGCCGAATCAACTTAAAATGTCTTGCCAAAAACACATTGCTGTCATGTTTTTCATAGTTAGAAAATAGTGTTAACTATTTAAACAATTTTTATGAACGAATGCAAATTTTTAACATTGTTTCATGAATAGGCTTGATTTTTTGGCGGAAACAATTCTAATTGTCTAGCAAAAGTATCCTTGATGGCATATTTTTTACAGTGACCTCATATGCACCACATGGAGGCTGCTTAATCGGACTTTGCATATCATGTTGCCCTGAAAAGGGGCATTTTTAGGTAGGCATTTGTGCTTCAGTAAGTAAGAATCGAGCTCACTACTTAGCAATTGTTATATTCGCAGCTATTTTTGACAGAGGTTTCATCTTCCTACATTCTACTTTTCTATAACTGCTTATCGAAGGTTCCGAATGGTGCAGAAGATGTTGAAGAACATCTAACTTCGTCAATTGTCTGTCAGACATTCTGCTATTATTATCTCTAACTTTTCGAAACATATAATTGTTTTCCTCTTGCGTCTCTTCTGAATACCAACCAATTAGTATGCAACCGTGTGTTCGATTCTTACTTACTGATCACGAATTCCTGCCTAAAAATGTCCTTTTTCAGGGCCACATGATATGCAAAGTCCGATTGAGCAACCTTTTCGTGGTCCATATTAGATCACTATAAAAAATATGACATCAAGTATTATTTTGCAAGACATTTCGAATTGATTCCGCAAAAAAATCAAGCCTATTCATGAAAAAATGGTCGAAATATGCATTTGTTTATAAAAATTGTTAAAATAATTATCAGTTTCTGAAACAATTAAAAATATGACAGCAAGAAGTATTCTGCAAGACATTTTGAGTTGATTCAACAAAAAAATTAAGTCTTTTCATCAAAAACCGGTCAAAACGTGAATTTGTTTATAAAAATTGTTTAAATAATTGCCACTCATTGGCTATTCTTATTTTATTGTAAGCAAACATTATTATCTGTGTTACTTTATACATAAGCTGTGGGTTAAAATTAGCTAATCATTGCGAATCACGGCAAGACATTTCGAATTGATTCCGCAAAAAAAATCAAGCCTATTCATGAAAAAATGGTCGAAACATGCATTTGTTTATACAAATTGTTAAAATAATTATCAGTTTCTGAAACCATTTAAAATATTATAGCAAGGAGTATTTTGCAAGACACTTCGAATTAATTCCGCAAAAAAATCGAGCCCATTTATGAAAAAATAGTTAAAATATGCATTTGTTCATAAGAATTGTTGAAATAATGAACATTTTTTTTTACTATGAAAAATATGATAGCAAGGAGTCTTTAGCAAAACATTTTGAGTTGATTCAACAAAAAAAAATGAAGTATTTTCATCAAAAAATGGTCAAAATGTGAATTTGTTTAAATAATTGGCAATCATTAGCTATTCTTAACTTATTGTAATCGCAAATTATTATCTGTATTACTTCATACAAAACCTATGGGTTAAAATTAGCTAATCATTGTGAATCACGAAATATGACTTTTTAATTAATTTCTTTATAAAATTACTTACAATTTTTGTTGTTACTCTAACCCACTGAAAATTATTTTTAGTTAGTTATTAGCTTCATGAAGACAGTTTTTAATCAATTTCAAAGTTTGTGAAGAAATGGTATCACGGAAAAGTTTAGCAACAAAAAGTTTTAAATGTGCTGTTAAATAAAAAAAAAATTTTGAACCACCCTAATATATATATATAGATAAAAATACATAAATGTAGATACAGATACAGATCCAGATATAGACACAGATTATGAAAAAAGATATTATTGCAGTAAAAAAATTAATTGCAAATATAAAAAAAAACAATATTTTGTCAATTAAAAAAATTGCCTTATTTGATATACAAACTTTATGGCATTTTGCATATGTTTTAATGATATTATAATTGAGGACATATCACATTAGTTGTCAAAAATCTGCTTTAAAAATTATATGTCATATTCAAATCTTCAGTGTAATTACGAATAAAAATAAACATTAATAACATTTCTAAAAACTTTGTTATTTTTCCATTTTTTTATGGTTCTAAAACGTTCTATTTTCAGAAATTTAGATTTACTTATATTATATAAATGAATTGAACAATAAATATGCCTAGACAAAAGATTCAACGAACAGAAAGTGAAGAAGAATTCCAAAGAATGAGACGTGAAAAAAATGCCGCTCGACAGCACGTCGCACTTTCATTATAAATAACAATTCAGTCGACGAATTCTAGGTTATTAATTTAATTGCGAATATTTGACAAGATTTAAGAAATGAAAGCACTTTGGGTTTTCATGCACACTGCTATACCGACCTATATACTAAATTTAATACACATGCATATTAAATTCACTAAACCCATGTATGCTACATTTCAGTAGCGGTAGTGCATATTTGCTTCACACACATGTACATTAAATCTCATACAGATTTTTCCAACAGTGTACGCATCAACATTATAACATTTCTGTCATTATTATTAGACTGTTTTTCATGATTTTTCACCATACTTTCAGTACAATCATAAACAATTGAAAAACATTAATCATTAGGTGCAATTTTCAAAACTTTAATCAATTGGAATAAGTAAAACGCGCGCGCTTCAGCGCGCGTTCGGTCTCGTGAACATAAAAAGGAAGGTAGTAGATAGTAATCGCTACAACCTGTTTTCGCACACAGTCACTCAACTCGGTGATACCGGATATCAGAATAACAAATTGCATTCATCGTTGATTGGAAATTGAAAACCTGCCCAACCTATAACCCAACTTTTTGTTTTAAATCACTGGAAGAGAATAACTGTTATAGTCATTCTTCATAATTTTCTTGTCTAATCTTTTTTCAGTTATTTTTTGCCATGTCGTGTGTAATTTTCTTTCCGCTAAGGGAAAACGAGGCGAAACGTCGAGACAGTGCGCAGAAAACCACGTGACTTACGTTCAAACCGTCTTAACTGACTTGTAAATCCCTGTTTAATATTATTAAAATATGCGCAAACATATACTCATCATGTTATATATATACTTCATCATGACATTTATTCAAACAATATTCTCGAGGATCACCTCTATTTATGACAATTTACTTACGGCTTCCTCCTTGAAGGAGGAGACAATTTATACACTAAAATGAGCTGTAGGGGCCATCACGTTTATTCTCTATGAAGATAAAAAGCTGTTTATCAAGTAACTCTTCTGAGTGGAGTGGTGCTTTCTTCATTCTCATTCGATGACAGAAACAGGATCTGATTTACCGTATCTATTCTGAGGTATAAGAAGAACCAGCTCAGACCTGTAATCCACCTACGCTATTAATCCACTTGAGCGCGTGCCAGGTTCACGATCGAAAAGTGCCAAGCCAACTATACTACTTGGAAATCCTGCACTATAATACAACTTGTAGCTTACGCCAATGTACCTACTGACTGCTGATTGTACTGGGTTAGACTTGGCTAACTCAGGTCCCGCAATCGACTCGCAGTCTCGCAGTTCCTTCAACCAGCACCTTTATCAACTTATTTTCCCTTTCGTTTCCTATGCATCTCAGAATTTTGGCTACAGTACCCTGTAAATTCTTTATAATACCATAAGTTACGGATATCGTTTCGTATCTTCAGCAGTTGTTCGAGAACAGTTCTACTTAAGCAGTTAATGTTTTCGGTAACACTTCTACTGCCAATTAGTTAAAATTTGACTAGAAATTAGACAATTTTAACTAATTGACAAAAAATAAGAATATATTAGCGACGATTTGATTAACAATCCAGCTACCCCCATAGCACGCTATATTCCTTCAATATTACAGGAATAATGCTTCGAAACTTTTGAAATATTGCCGCGGAATATTTCAGTAATATCGAAGGAATATATAAATGTCCCACTATCGGAATTTTCCCATGGAATATTGAAGGAATATTTCTTATGCGTATTGCTGAAATATCAAATTGAAAGTATCTAGAATATTCCTGTGGAATATTGCTGGAATATTTTTCTAAAAGTATTTACAATGTTTTAGTGGATTATTGCTAGAATATTTCCTTGAAAGTACTCAGAATGTTCCTATGCGATATTGTTGGAACATTGACTTAAAACTGTCTGCAACATTTGTGGGAAATTTTGGCGGGTTGTTGTTTTGAAGGCACCTAAAGTGTATCCCTGATACGTTTCTGAAATATCCTAACTTGAAAGTATCTTGATGCTACTTTCAAAATAATTTTACAGTAAAGAATGCATTTCGCACATTAATGTATTTCCTTTTATTGTTCTTCAATTATAAATTCATACAGTAACAATAAATACGACTTTATAAATATATTGTGAAAAAGCTTCGGACTTTCGCATGAGATTAAGAGGTATCTTACATATTTTCCACATAAACGGGCGCATTTTTAGTGTACATCCATATTAAGTATCAAAATACATCACTTTAGTTATTATTACAATGCAAAATTGAATTACAAGATAAACTTCGAAGTGTTACATAATTAAAAATCAATGGTTGCAAAAAATTCACTATATTTTGTTCGCTGTGCTTTATGGTTTTTTGATTATAGTATCGTCAGGGCGTGATGCGCAGAAGATTTTTCTAGGAAATAGTTGAAAATGAAGGCTCACGATTTGGAAATGTGGACTGAGAAATTGCATAAGATAGTTTGTTTGAGACTATTTACTTAGAATATTTTTCAAAAATTAGTACTTATTCAATGATGTTTTAACTTTCGAACGTATATTCTTCAGTAAAACGTATTATTTCAGTATTTTTAAAAATAAAAAAATCTCATAGTCATCGGCAAGCGATCGGAAATAAATTAATATAGGTTTCCAGAATGCTAAGTAGAAAATACATTTACTTACTACATTCCTGAATATTCCCAAACGGATCAAACGCTCAAACCACAGCTTAGAGGCGAGATGGACCACAATGATTCAACCAGAATGAAGATTCTTTCAGTAAAGAGGATGGATCTTCTTTCATCAAGGATATCAACGATGCCAAAGTAAGAAGAGGAGAACGATAATCAAATTCATCACCTTCTTAGATGCTGCTGATCAATTTATAAAACACAACAACGATGACCAAAAAAGGAATTCTCAACTTCAAAATATCGAAACAGTCGAACAATTAACTTAACGAGCAACTTAACAGATCAACTAAACAAAATAATAACGAAACAATAATTCAAAAATAATAGCAAAGAATTAATGACAAAATAATTTTTCGAATATTACAGACATGAAGAATAGACATAAGGAGCCCAAAGTCCTGTACATTGACTTCACCAAAAACGAGCATTTTACTGTCGGATGTACAATAACGCATCAAAATGCTAGATCTTCTGGAGCGCGGCGCTAGTGTGGTACGCGTAACGATGTCCGCTGTCATGGTCCGTGTAAATAAAACCTGTGATATAACCCTAAACAAAAATGCAAAATTCCTAAATGTCTAAAACAATTTGTTGAGTCATTTAAAGAATATTGGAATGTAAAAACTGGTGCAATTGCAGAATATGGGCATCACCTCTGTTTTGGCTGGATAAAAATTTTTTCGGCAACAAACTATTATAATCTTTAATTGAACAATAAATGAAGCGATTTGATAAGGGAAACGTTTTAAATAATTTTTACTTTTGTTACTACGATGCCTCAAATATTGGTCTGTCACGATATCTGAATGATCATATTTAACTCGCCGTTTAGGTGCTTTTAAACATCCGTACAGCCAGAAACACTGTAAATAATTAAAATTTAATGTTTTTTTAAATAAATCAAAATGTACTTAGATATTTTTTTATGCCGGCATAAGCTATTGCATCGACAAAAAAGAAGTGTTTCACGCACATCAGCTATCAATTGAGACGGGAGGACGCCCTTGGTTATTGATGGCAATCGAGATATGTATGACAGAAAATTAAAAAATAGGTATGTAATGGTCACAGAAATAATTTTGGTTAAACCCCTATCCCTTTCCAACGTCTCGTAGGAAAATTTTTTCAATTTTGCAGAATTTTAACAAAATTTTAGGCAAAGCAAATTGTTTCAATAGATATTCAGAAGTTTTGAAAAGATTAGAACAAAATTTACATCTTGAGAATTTTGAAAACTTTTAAAAGAGTACAAAAATTTCTTAAGATTGTTAGCAAAACTTCAGATGATTTTTATTTGGACAAATTAATTTTCAGAGAATTATAATAGAAGATTTAAAAACATTTAAAAAAATATCAAAAATTGTCAAAAAACCATCTGGAATATTTTGAGGCAATTTTTTTACTTTTGCAAAACTTAAAAAAAAGAATCGAATCATTAAAAAAAATATTCATGTGTACAAGTTTCAGGAAGACTTAAAAGTAATTTTATGTTTGAAAATTTTTCTAAAAATGTCAAACAAAATGATTTTAGATATAGGAAGATTTAGAAAAAAATATGAGCTTTTCAAGAATTGTGAAAGGTTTCAAGACTATACAAAAACCCTTCTTAAGATTCCTCGAAAAATTTGAAATAATTTTTGTAATTTTAAAATTAATTTTTAATGAAAATTTCAACAGATTTGAAAAGTTTTCCAAAAATGTCGAAAAAAATATGGAAGATTTTGAGAAATTTTTATTGATTTTGAAAGATTTTTTCAAATTTCAAGATTTCAAGTTTGTTTTTCAAATAAAGTTTAAAAACTCTTGAATTATAAACTTTTAAAATTAAAATTTTTCATTTAAACGCTCAATTTTTTGAACGTATAAAATGAAAGCTAGTAACACTTTTTAATTAACAAAATTTTAATTACATGCACATATACTGCAAAAAAGCAATTTCTTAACTTTTATAAATTGTACAGTTTAATGATTCAGATTCAGTTATAAAAATATAAATCCACCTTATCGTTTTCAAAGCTGTAAATTGAAGAATGAATCAATGAATTTATAAATTATCTAAATTATATTATTTGAAGCAATTTTAAGCTAGAAACATTGGAGAGTTGAACGATTAACATTCTTTTTAACTAAACACTTTTCAAATTGGAATTTAAATTAGAAAGTACATCATATTTTTAGTAGTTTCAAATAAATATTAATGACTGATTGAATTTCAGTTCAATTCTTATTCATACATAAAAATTTGTTCATGCTTTGAAATATTTTTCAATATTCCCTGTAAATTATTTTTTTCAAATAAAAAATAATTTTTCGAGGAATGTCAAGAAAAAATTTAATTATCTTAAAACCTTTTAAAATCCTTAAAACAACTTCAAAACTTCATTTTGTTTAAAATTTTCTTAAATCTATTTAAATTTCAGATTTGAAATCTTACGAAATATTCTCTTAAAATTAATTTTTCAAACTAAAATATAATTTTCCATTTCCCTGGGAAAACTTTTTTTCAAAACCTTTCACAATCCTCAAAGAGCTTCTAATTACTGCGTATTGCTGCATATTGTTATGGATAGAAGACGATGTACGATGTATGGAAATCTTTTAAAGTCAGTTTTATGTTTTCAACATAATAATAATGATAATAATAATAAGAATTCTAAAGCGATTGGCATGAGCTTCGGACTGGACAAGTGTGCCTGCGTCCACCTACACCAAGGAAGACTAATCAACGGCCCTTGGAAAAAGGTATCGCCAAATTCTCAGAAAAATTTGGGCTTCCGAATTATCTGGAAAGAATAAGATCCAGGCGACCAATATGCTGGCCGTTCCTATACTGCTCTACACGTTTGGTGCAGTAAAATGGAACGTCGATGAGTTGAAGCAACTTGATCGAAGCACACGCAAGATGATGACAATACATCGAAGTCATAAATCCTAGATCTTCCGTACCTCGGATATATCTCCCTCGCGATAAAGGGGGTAGAGGCTTGCTAAGCTTAGAGTGTCTTCATCGAAGAACGGTTCCGGCTACAGCCTGCTCACTTCAAAAAGCACGGATTCCCTGATGCGACTTGTACATCAACATGAAATCGCCAATGCTGCTGTGTTTTTATACCATGCCGCAGATAGGGCCGCAGAGGAGCTTGACCTCCCATTTAATTCCAGCGACACTACACAAGGGCTAGCATCACTAACACCTCTGGTGCTCAAAAGTCGTATACAGGAAGCAGAACATACGCTCCTGCTAAGAGAACATGCTGACAAACCCCTTCATGGTAAGTTCTACGGCATCATACGTAGAGAAGAGCTCTCAATGGGTCTGTCCAACATGTTTCTCAAGTCTGCTGGATTGAGATCGGAGACCGAGGGATTTCTTTTTGCCTGTCAAGACGGCGTCATAGACACCTTAGTTTACCGCGAGCGCATGATGAATGTACCTGTACGCGATACCAACTGCCGAGCGTGCAAGCAAGAGCCCGAAACACTTGGACATGTTCTCAGTGGATGCTCTAAATATGCATGCTACGCGTACATAGAGAGACACAATGCAGCTCTGAAAGTTTTATATTACCATCTTAGGCATTTCTATGGTGTTGATCTATTGCCCGTCTTCCCATACGCTCAGGGGGAGCTCGAGTCAGTTGTGGAGAATGATCAGTGTAAGATCTACTGGAATTTCTCATTCTCCACCACTCAACGTATCAGTGCTACGAAGCCTGATATTGTCCTCCAAGATCTGAAAAAAAGATCATTTACGTGATTGAATTCTCGGCACCAGCCGATGGTAATATCACGGCAAAGGAGGAAGAAAAACGGGCGAAATATCAAGCACTTCTGTTCGAGCTGAGTAGACTGTACCAAGGCTACAAAGTCCATCTTATAATTCTCATACTCGGCTGTCTTGGAGGTATGAAAGCTTCATTTATCAGCCAACTCAACAAGATTCCGGCTTGCCAGCGTCAGGCTCATTTCATCGCGAACCGGATGCAAAAGGCTGTTCTCCTGGGATCACTCCATCTGGTCCTTCAACACTGTTCCTCTTAATATTCTACAAAGATTGGTAGCTCTAAAAAAGGATCCAGAGGTGAAACCTTCATCTCCAACTGTCTGGTCTGCCGCGTAAGGTCATCCGCGGCTAGAGACCTGACTCCAAGGAACAGTGTTGCCCAATGTTCTCACGCGTGAATTTCCCGCTCTTGCTTACCTTCTAGGACAGAAGGAGCAGAAGCGGATGACGTACACGTTCCAGTAGCTTTGGGATTGGTTTCTTTAAGGGGGGGGGGGGGGGGGGCTATACTTTTAATTTTTTTTTTTTGCATTTTTTTTTTATTGCCTTATCTGAATGTGCATCCTTTCAAGACTATTGTGTCCAAATTTGAAGCAAATCGAAGCAAAATTAACAGTACAGAATTCTAGATTTTGTACTAGTGTTTTCAGCAATTTCTGCATTAGTTAAATGTGTAAAATGTGTAAAGCTGCAAGTGAAACTAAGGAAGGCAGAATTCTACGAAGGCGGAAGCAACAAGATGCTTTGGATTATGCAGCTGACAGTTCTGTACTTTATGGACCTGGAATTGATGACTCTGTGTAAGTATATTAAAAAAAAACTTGCTTACTGACGTGTTATTAGAATTTTTCAATACAAAAAACTTTAAACGCGTTTTTCTCGAAACCACATTTTAAAAGTCCGTGGACAACGTAATTTCAAAACTAATGAACCGATCCTTTTCAAATTTGGTACACATTTTCTACGTATAATTTTCTAGGTAATGTAGCGAGGATTTTTTTGTTTGTTAATAATTATTAATTTTGCAATAACAAATTGTGCGAA
>CAKNXH010074086.1:0-10157 GCA_932178445.1 Andricus quercusramuli | reverse complement strand
TTTTTTTTACATCACGAATTATTAGCTGGGTTCGTTTGTCCTGTAATTGTCGTTGGGATATGTTTTGTATATGACTTTTAATCTGCGGCGTTAGTTGGTGGTTCAGGGCATTTATAATGAGTCGTGTTTCTCCTCGATTTTTCTTATAAATTTCATTGTCTTGCACACGACTCAGTACGTCTGCCATTATGTTCTCCTTTCCAGGTAGATGCTCTATCTTGATGTTATAATCCTGTATAGCAAGTATCCACCTTGTGAGTCTGGCATTTACAAATTTGCATGTTTTCAAAAAAGTAAGTGCAAGGTGGTCGGTGCGATTAATTATTTGTGCCCCATGCAAATAAGTTCGGAACTTTTGCAACGACCATACTATGGCCAATAACTCTTTTTCTGTTGTGAAATACGTTAGCTCTGGACCTTTTAACGTTCGGCTTGCCAAAGAAATGATTTCTTTGTCATTTTTTTCGTTTAATTGGTATAGCACGGCTCCGAGGGCATAATTGCTCGCGTCTGTCTCTAGATAAAAACTTTTCCTAGGATCTGGAAAATACAGCATAATTGAGGTTCCAAAAAGTTTGTTAACCCTTTGAAAACTTTCTTGAGCTTCCTGGTCCCATTTCCATTGTGCACCCTTTTTTATTAACTTTAGAAGCGGCACTGTTTCTGCAGCATGCTCTTTACTAAATTTTGAGTAGAAATTAATGAGCCCCAGGAATCCTCGCAGTTGTTTCACGTTGCGTGGTGCTGGAAAATCGTGAATGCTGTTGATTTTTTCTGGATCCGGTTTAACCCCTTCAGTCGTGAGAATGAATCCTAGGAATTTAGTTTCCTTTTTGAAAAAGTGTGACTTGCCCAGGTTTAATGTGAGGTTATTTTCGTTTAAACGGCCAAGAATCTCATCAAGATGTTCTAAATGAAGTTCATTAGTTTCGGACGTAATTAAAGTGTCGTCTACAAATGAGATAATTTGTTCACCTAACCCTTGTAAGGCGTGATCGAGTCCTCTTACAAGAGCGGCTGTACTAGTTTTCAGTCCGAATGGTACGACTCTGAATTCGTAGCTCCTTCCTCTGTATTGGAACGCTGTGTATTGTCTTGACTCTGGGTGTAGCGGCACCTGCCAGAAGCTGCTTGTCATGTCAAGGTTCGACATTATGTTCATGCCTCGACATTTTTGAAACAGGACCTCTGCAGGTTCTGGACAATCCCAGTCTTCAATTAAGACGTCGTTCAGTCGGCAAGCATCCAAGCATAGACGAATTGAACCATCCTTTTTTATAACCGGTACTAGTGGGTTAATGTAAGGGCTATTAGACCGTTGTATGATGCCTAATTTCATCATTCGTCTAATCTCTTCATCGACTTTTTCTCTGTGCGCCATAGGAATCGGATAGCTCCGTCCTATGAAAGGCTGTCCTTCTCGCACCTTCAGCACGTGCTGATAATTTTGTAGTAGTCCCGGTTCTCGTCTGAACACCTGTCGACGCTTCCATAAGATTTCGCCAAGTCGGTTACGCTCAGTGATAGTTAATCCTTGACTCTCCCCTATTTTCTCCACGATTTCTTCTTGCGTGATATTTAGTGGGAGTTCCCTTCCAACGTGCTCCTCCTTTTCATTTGTGTTTATATTTTTCGCCTCCATTTCTGCTGACGTTTCTAACGCACATAGGTTGAGATCTCCATCTTGCATGTTCTTGCTTTCATCTTGCAAGATTCGGACGGTGGGCTGTCCTTGCAAGTAGGGGAAGGTGAGAGTTTTGGTGTTAAGATCGATGTTAGTTTTGTATTCGTCCAATACATCGATCCCAATTATACACGTTCTGGAGAGGCGTGGTACAATAAGGAAAGCTAATTGGATACTCGTGCTAGGTAGTTGTACGTCGGCATAGATTTGTCGGCTAAGGCGCACTGCCTTGCCCCCCAGCGGGCCTGCCACAGCTACACCTGCCAATGGTAGACAAGGATAGCGGCTGAATCTCTCTTTGTTGCCGTTCAGAAACTCCTCGGAGATACAGGTAATTTCTGCACTGGTGTCAATGAGGGCCTGTGTAACAATACCTGCAACTTGAATATTAGCTGTATAACATTTCGAGCGTTTTTTTCGATGGTTTCTCCGGATTCCTCTGTCAGCTCTTCACGAGTGTTCGTAAGCATGTGGGTCGTGTAAACAGTATCGTTCGCCACGTCAATTTCGATAGGCTCATTTTCTATTGACGTGGCTCCTGATCGTTTCCCGCCTCTAAAAATGGTTCTTCATGTGCATATTCTTCATTTTCTAGGTTTGACGGGGTTTCGACTTCCATGTTCTGGACTTTATACGGGGATTGGCCCTGTGATTGCCTCCATGAGCCTCCTTCGTTCGATGGTCGCTGCCCCCCAGCGCTTGTGCTGGGCTTTGCACTTGAGTTGACATTGGATCTATTGTTGTAGTTATTATTGTTGTTCTGCGTTCCCCAGTTGTTTGCATTGTTGGCTTGCCTATTGTATCCACCATTGTTGTTGCTGGGTCTCCATGCATTGTTGTTTTGTGTATTATTTTCTCGTGGCGAATTTTTGTTGCGCCACTCACGATTCTCTGCATAGCCGCTGTTCGTGTTTCCAATTTTATCGAATTCTTCCAAGAGCTCGATGAGTTGTTCACACGTGCTTATGCCTCGTCCAACGATGGCATATTTGATTTCGTCGGTGTAATGACGAGCAAGTTTCTTTATGATCTCCTTGTGATCTGGCGCAGGCGATAGTTCACTGACGTTTGCAAACATTTTAGTCGCATATTCAGCTCGAGATTTATCCTCTCCTATCTGAAAATGGCCAAATTCGAGTTTCTTTTTAATTTCATATTGCGTGTGCTCATTCCAGTATCGAGTCTGAAACTTTGCCACGAAAGTATCGAGGTCAGTGACACCTGATTTTACAACCAACCACCAGTCATTCGGTGGTCCTGAAAGGGATTTCTCTATGAGATAATCTGCGTCACAAGCCCTGGGACGTACGACTTCCCAGTATTGTTTCAACTGACGCAGGTATCTCATTGGGTTGCCTTCGCCATTGAACTCAGGTAGTATGTACTTTATATTGGGTTTTGTCGTTGTAGTATTTCCATTGGATCTGCTTGCGAGGTCGTCTGTAATCCTCTCGGCCACGCGTGTCTGGGCGGTCTCCAGTCTACTTATCTGAGCCTGCATTCTGGCCTCCCTCTCCTCCATACTTTGTGTCATAGCAGTGGTTACTTCCAACGAGCGACTTATGCTATTTTCCAAAGTGGCCATTTTCTTCTGCAGCTCTCTCTCTCTTTTTCTGCCTCATGCTGCTCTCGACACCTTTTATCCTCTGCAAGGATCCTCTGGGTACGTTTTTCCAACTCGTCCAAGCGTTGATTTATGAGTGCCCACACCTGTTCAGAGCTAGAATGAATAGCCTCTGAAGGGGTACTGGCGTTGTCATCCATGTTGTCAGGTGATTGATTTCTGATGGTGATGTCTAAATCCTCAGAGCCGGTACTTTCCTCCGTACCGCTCTTCTTCGCCGCACGCGACGAACGGGTATTCGTTTTACTCATTTCGGTTAATGTTCACTTATGATGAATAAAAAGAAATGAAAAATGTAAAAGGGAGAACTTTGATTATTCAAAGAGAGTTTTTCTATTAGTTTCTCTCTTTCTTTAATGAGCAAAGAAAGTTTATTGCACTTTTTTGATAATGTTCACTTCGAAAATCACTCGCGTTTTAATTTGGAACTCAATTTCCTTTCAGTCTTAAATTTTTCTTAACCACGAAGAGACAGTTCAAATTCACACTATTTTTATTCACTGGTTCATTTTGCGACGACGTTCTTCGAGCCATTTATCTAAATTTTCCATACTGCGAGTGTCCTCTTTTAAGCTCATTCGCACGGTCATTCTTTCGAGATCCTCAATTTCATGGGGTATAACACGATGGCTCGTTGGTGTCGGAAAGTACACTTTTTTATACGGCTTATTTTTGAAGAACGCATCAACTAATTTTTTGGTATTTTCATCCATCGCAAGACTGATTTTAAGCTAAGGAATCTTACGCTTTTTTCGACTCGCACGCCCCACGTTGGGCGCCAATTGTAACCGCCAACTTTTTGGCTTAGTTAACTTTAGCCCTAATTAATTTATTGTACTTAATAATTAGAGCAGTCATTATAAAAGAAAGGGGCTCTCGTGGAGAAAGAATAAGATTCCTTGGTTATTTCTCAATTGAACAACGATTTTTATTTCTTACTCCTGCTCTAACCTATTTATACAGGCAGTTTCTAAACCCTAAGCTATTTTATTCAATGAGAATATCTAAATTCATTAATAATTTTTATTTTTATAATTAGACCATGACAATATAATATTCTTTTATCCTATATTCAAAATAGATAGCTGCACTTCGGGCTAGCTTTACGTTCGTTGGCTGATTCCTAGCTTTGGTATTTTATTAAACCATAAGTAGAAGTGATATTTAGAAAACGTCTTTTTTATCGATATAAATTCTTAAATTGCTATCTTTCTCGATTTCTCTTTCATCTAAAATGTAGCCGCACTTCGGGCTGGCTTAATCTCCTCAAATACTTCCTATCTATTAGATTTATTACATTTCAAATTGATCTTATCAAAGGTAAGCTTAATACACTGCTAATTTTCTTTTTGGTGCGATACTACGTTTTTTCAATAGGCTTTTCTTTCTAACTTATGATACAGCTGAAGGAATTCCTTTCTTTGTTAATCTCAGGGACTCCTTAGAGTTTTGAGATTCTTTCTCAGAAGCTGAGCTTTAATTTTATTTAGATTTTAAGTCTCTGACTCTAAGGAGCTCTTTTACATAGCAAGGAATCCCTTTTTGAGGTGTATTCCTTATGGCTAACCAAAATTTATGGACAAGTAATTAAATGAGGTGATAAATGCTTTGAGATATTTAATAGATAATTATCAAAATCTGAGCCTGTCACTCAGGCGTTTGGGACTTAATCCCTAAGAGAGCCTCAATGGCACGAACGCACGAAAAGTGTTGGACCGAGGAAGCCTCGAGTCCAGGTAGGCGCTGTTGCGCAAGGATGGGAGACTTAGGATCGCTTCACAGAGCTGATTTTACTACAATCTCTTATTTACCATCAAAGAATCTTTTCAAATTTATGGATTTTATTTCCTCTTCTAAAAGTGAGAAAATATTTATGTACTTTTGAACTTTTGTAGCTAATCGATTTCGTAGCCAGAAGAAGGAGTAGACTCCTAAATCTCCCTATAAGCGGCTTAACTACAAATGTCCAATCGTAATTTATTAGCTTTTGTTATGTTGACAACTTGCCACGGTAGACCCTGGCAAATTCTCGATAACGAAAAACGAATAAGATTGTTTTAAAATATTTTCTTATCACATAGACAATTTACTCAAAAGAGTTATATAAGGATTTGAACCATATAAAATCTTCCTGTAGAAGAATATCTCAGTGGAGCTCTGCCACGAATCTTTTAGTTTTAATTTTTAGGTGGAACTCTGCCACAATTCAATATAAAATTCCAATTTCAAAGTTGGCTCAGTAAAGCCCAAGAAAATTCTAAAATCGTATGGCAAACTCGCAAATCGCTACTTGAGAAAAATTGCCTTTCCGAGCAGTTTGGAGAGATAGATCGCTCCGCACTCCCCCAAGACGAATTTAACTCTTTTTGGAGAGAGTACCAAATGCTAAGTCTTTTGGACTTAGAATTTGGTCGCTGTCCCACACTGGGTGAATTAGGAGGCAAGAAGTGGGAATAGATTCCCAGGTCTTCCCTCTTGTGTCCAACCCTTTGCGATCTGCGCTTTTCAGCCGCAAGATCCAGAATGCCGTTTTTCGGCCGTGGAGCTCTTTTTAAAAGACTTACTCCCATTCTGCCTCCCACACCCACGCAACAGGGCCTGAGTGGGAGTTCTTCGCGTCTGCGCTCTCTCTCTCTCTCCTGTGTGATGCAACTTTTCAGAGGCATCACTCAGGAGTTCGTTCTTTTGCCTATTTTCAGGCAAATCCTGTAACGCACAGGTTACAACTGCCCCCCAAAATAGAACTATCACACTTGGAAGATAAAAAAAAATTTTATTTGAAGATAAAATGAATAAAAGTAAGAGGAAGAATCCCATAAATATGGCAAGACTTACTCAAGTGTGACGAGTTCTATTTTTCGTGCCCTTTTACAATCTTTCGCTGTCGCATTTTCTTGTGTTACCTGGTCGTTAAGTTTTCTCTTCGGAATGTCCCTGAGTTTCTCATCTTCTTGGGGCTCCTCTGCTTGCAGTTGTATTTCATGATGGGATCTTATCGTTCCATCTTGCATTTGTACTAGCCTCTTCCGATCCTCCTTATTGTTCCAGTTGGGGTTTCTCAGTGGCCGATTTTCCTTATAGACCCAGGCGGTAGTGAGAGGCCAGTCTTGGCCTGTGCACCAGGCCTGGTAATACTCCCAGGTATCCATCGTCTCGCCATCTGTTAATCTCCAGGGTCCTTCTGGGACTGCTTTCTTCAATTTTGCTCTTTCAAGCCTCGCCTGTTCTTTCAGTTGCTCGTAAACCTTGGGTTGTGAATTATTACTTAATGCCTTATTGGGATTCGCATTTTCTTTGCCTTCCCTGTCAATTCTTCTTATTGGCTTCGCAGCTTTTGCTTTCATCACTTCTTCGATGAAAATGTCCGATCTGCTTTGTTTTACTGTGTAAATCCCACATTGTTTCTTCTGGGTAGCTTTTATCTGATTATTTTTCAGCCACTCTTTCTCCGCTTCTGTGCAAAATTTTGTCTTCACTCAATATGGGATTTACATCTCTCTCATTTTCGGCAGGGTGATATGTGATGTGGCCTAGGGTGTGGACAATTACTTCTTTTAATATCTCAGCAGCAATTTTGTCGTCCTTCTCTTTCTCCATGCTGTTCGTGGTGCTTCCTCCCACATCTTTCGATGTAGATGGTTGTGGATTCTCCAATCCCTTTGTTATTGTTGTTGAAGAATCCTCGTGGCCGTCCTTCGATGTTGAGGGTTGAGGCTCAAGAGTTTTCTTCTTTCGTCTTATCGGAATCTGACTGGGCAGAGAAGATAATACTGCTAACTCCCTTCGGATGGCCTCCTCCCTTACTTGGAATTCGACATATGGTCTCGCCACTATCACTTTATCTTCCGGCGCTATTTTGTCCGTGGTACCTGCACCTCGTTTTCTCACGTCTCTGGGAAAGCGTGCAGCCGGCACTTCCGTTCCGCTAATACTCGGTGGCAGCTCAGCTTTTCTTCTCAAATTTGAGATGTCTCTTGATTGTGTGCTCATGATTCGGTATCCGTGATTAGGTCTTTCTTCGAGGTTTTCTTCCACCTTGTCCATATCGCATTGAATTGCGATACAGGGACGAAGGTCAGAAATTTCAACTATCGTACTTGCGTCTGGCATCTTGAGAAGGTTCGTCAATACTGACTAGTCCGAATTTTCCTCGACCCTTTGGGACCCATCGGGCGTTGCCGCTTCATTTTCCTTATCCCCACCTTCAATTTTCCTTCGATATTTTCGAAGATCGTTGGCATGGTATTGCCCTCTCTCTCTGTCGCTCTCGGGGTGGCTCAAGATGTAAACATTGGTTGCTACCTGTTTCTTGATCCGGTAAGGGCCTTCGTAGAGTGCCAGGAATTTAGCCATTACACCTGTTGTTACATTTGACACGTTGCATGCCTTGGCTAAGACCCATTCTCCTATATTGTAAGTTACCCCTTTCTTTTTCTTGTTTATGCGTGCAAGAAGCTTCTCTCGTTTTTTCTTGATTCTCTCACGTAACACTACCAATTGTTCCTCTCGGTTGGCCACAGGGTGAGGAGGTGCATATGGTAAAAGCTCGGTCCACCATCTTTTTGGTTTACGACCCCACAGCGCCTCATAAGGGGTGATTTCGGTAGTGTCGTGGTGAGACTCATTAATTACTGTCTCAATGTGTTCCATTTGCGTGTACCATCCTCCATGTTGATCGGGCGGCAGAAGGGTCCTGAATAGCCTCGCGAGTTCTCTGTTCACTCTCTCCACCATGTTAGCCTGTGGATGGCGGATCGACGTCAGTATTACTTTTATTCCTCGTTCTTCCAGTGCCTGCCGCCATCGCCAACTTGTGAATTGTGTTCCTCTGTCTGACAGCACCTTTTGTGGAATTCCAACGTACTCAATGAACTCGTCAAGTTTCTTAATTGCTGCTTCACCTGTTGCTTTTCGTAGAGGATACAGTTTCGTGTATTTTGTGAAGGTATCCACCATGACCAAAATATGTTCATAGCCATATTTAGATTTCGTTAAAGGACCAAAGAAATCTATTGACAAAATTTCGAGTGGTTCTTTCGACAGCACAGGTTCGAGTAGCGCTTGTGATGCCTGTGTTGACAGCTTGTTTCTCTGGCACGAGTCACACGTTGAAAGAATTCGTCTCGTTAATTTTGCCATGCGTGGCGCGTAAAAGGTCTCTCTTAAGATTTTGTATGTTTTCTCCGCCCCTGGGTGGCCATAGGATTGATGACACTCCCATATTAAGGCTTCATTGATGTCCTGAGGAAGATAGACCCGATAATTTGCTCCATCGAAATGATACAAAGTTTCTTCTATCACTTTGAAGCGCGTTTGATGTTCATCGTTTTTTTTACATCACGAATTATTAGCTGGGTTCGTTTGTCCTGTAATTGTCGTTGGGATATGTTTTGTATATGACTTTTAATCTGCGGCGTTAGTTGGTGGTTCAGGGCATTTATAATGAGTCGTGTTTCTCCTCGATTTTTCTTATAAATTTCATTGTCTTGCACACGACTCAGTACGTCTGCCATTATGTTCTCCTTTCCAGGTAGATGCTCTATCTTGATGTTATAATCCTGTATAGCAAGTATCCACCTTGTGAGTCTGGCATTTACAAATTTGCATGTTTTCAAAAAAGTAAGTGCAAGGTGGTCGGTGCGATTAATTATTTGTGCCCCATGCAAATAAGTTCGGAACTTTTGCAACGACCATACTATGGCCAATAACTCTTTTTCTGTTGTGAAATACGTTAGCTCTGGACCTTTTAACGTTCGGCTTGCCAAAGAAATGATTTCTTTGTCATTTTTTTCGTTTAATTGGTATAGCACGGCTCCGAGGGCATAATTGCTCGCGTCTGTCTCTAGATAAAAACTTTTCCTAGGATCTGGAAAATACAGCATAATTGAGGTTCCAAAAAGTTTGTTAACCCTTTGAAAACTTTCTTGAGCTTCCTGGTCCCATTTCCATTGTGCACCCTTTTTTATTAACTTTAGAAGCGGCACTGTTTCTGCAGCATGCTCTTTACTAAATTTTGAGTAGAAATTAATGAGCCCCAGGAATCCTCGCAGTTGTTTCACGTTGCGTGGTGCTGGAAAATCGTGAATGCTGTTGATTTTTTCTGGATCCGGTTTAACCCCTTCAGTCGTGAGAATGAATCCTAGGAATTTAGTTTCCTTTTTGAAAAAGTGTGACTTGCCCAGGTTTAATGTGAGGTTATTTTCGTTTAAACGGCCAAGAATCTCATCAAGATGTTCTAAATGAAGTTCATTAGTTTCGGACGTAATTAAAGTGTCGTCTACAAATGAGATAATTTGTTCACCTAACCCTTGTAAGGCGTGATCGAGTCCTCTTACAAGAGCGGCTGTACTAGTTTTCAGTCCGAATGGTACGACTCTGAATTCGTAGCTCCTTCCTCTGTATTGGAACGCTGTGTATTGTCTTGACTCTGGGTGTAGCGGCACCTGCCAGAAGCTGCTTGTCATGTCAAGGTTCGACATTATGTTCATGCCTCGACATTTTTGAAACAGGACCTCTGCAGGTTCTGGACAATCCCAGTCTTCAATTAAGACGTCGTTCAGTCGGCAAGCATCCAAGCATAGACGAATTGAACCATCCTTTTTTATAACCGGTACTAGTGGGTTAATGTAAGGGCTATTAGACCGTTGTATGATGCCTAATTTCATCATTCGTCTAATCTCTTCATCGACTTTTTCTCTGTGCGCCATAGGAATCGGATAGCTCCGTCCTATGAAAGGCTGTCCTTCTCGCACCTTCAGCACGTGCTGATAATTTTGTAGTAGTCCCGGTTCTCGTCTGAACACCTGTCGACGCTTCCATAAGATTTCGCCAAGTCGGTTACGCTCAGTG
>CAKNXH010074085.1:0-25601 GCA_932178445.1 Andricus quercusramuli | reverse complement strand
ATGGTCAAAAAACGATCCGAAAGACTTATTTATAATATTAATTTTTTTATTATAATTTTTGTTAATATTTTTTTCTGTAATTTTGGTTATTTTGTACAATTAAAAAAATGAAATCTTCTAAATGCATTATAATTTATTGTAAATCCGCTAAAAGTATAAATAAATCTTTTGAAATTATATCTTAAAATTCATTTATTAAAATAAAAAATCATTTGATTTTTTCCATGAATCTTAACAAGCGTTTCTTTTTTTTTCTTGAATTCTTAAAGAGTTTCTAAATTTTTTTTCGAAATCTTCAAGAATCTAAATTCTGTTTTAATTGTTTTTAAACTTATTTTTGAATTGCCTCAAGTTTTTTAAAAATAAAAACTGATTTTAGATTTCATCAAAAATCTTAAGAAAATTTCTTCTCTTGAAACCTTCCAAAATTTTCAAAAGCTTAAAAAATCTACATTTTGTTAAAAATTTTGTTTCATCTTCTCAGGCTTAAAATTATTTTTGAATATTTTCAAATATTCTAAATACTCCTTAAACTCGATAGATTTTTTAATGACATTTTTTGATCTTGCAATATAGATTTTTTTAAAGTTTAAATATTCTACATTCTTTTTGGAACTTCCAGGAAATCTTTTGAAATCTTTTGAAATCCATTTCAATTTTCTCTTAAAGTTCATTTAAAAAAAAAAGTATTTTTTTGAAACCTTTCAAAATACTTAAAAAGCTTATTTTTTCAAGATCTTCAAAAATCTACATTTTGTTTAAATTGTTTGCAATATTCTCAAGATTCAAATTATTTTTGAATATTCTCAATATTTCTAAAACTTCTAAACATTTGTTGAAATAATTCAGTTTTCCAAACACTTTTTAAAAACCTGCGAAAATACAAAAATTACATTAAAATTTTCCAGATTCTTTTTCCATATATTTTGAAATCTTTAAAGCAATTCAAAACATTTCCTGTCTACCTTATGAGAAATAATTTTTTTACTCTTGGAAGAAGGAGATTTTTTTACAATTCAATTTACAGCCTGGAATTTAAAGCCCTTTTGATCCTTCGGATTGAAATTGATTACAAAAATGATGTTAACCTTTCATAACATGTATTTGAAATCTCACATTACGCGCTGATCGAAAATGATTCGAGTCTGTAATTTTCGAATGGATTGTGGAAGAACATATTCCCTGAGCAGATTTTGTTTACGCAATCCTTTAATCTGAAATCGATTTTCGTTCACTGGTAGGATTCCCACTGAAAAATAATGTTGGGTTTACTAAGCCAGAAGCCTATAATTTCACATATTTATGTGGGGTGAACCAATATATAGATTTGCACCTCTTTTATTATATATTCAGAATTTACAATATCAGTGGAAAGTTTTTTTTTTAAATAGTACATTTTCGAATAGTATTTTTCCAAACAGTGTATTTCTAAATAGAACTATCTTGCCGAGTTTAGATGTAATCTTGTTTACTAGCATAGTGAAATCAGAAGCGGCGGAGGCATTTTTTTCTAGATGGTGACAGGGGCATAAATAAATAATAAATAGTAAATACTAAATAACAATAATTAATAAAAACAGGTATGAAATTCATATTGCCAAATATTTCATAAAGATTTCAATGATTTTCCAAAGATTTCACAAATTTCGCAAATATTACTCAATATTTCGCAAAGATTTCCGAAGGTTTCACAAAAATTTCAATGATTTCACAAAAATTCCAGAAATTTCAGAAATATTACCAAATACTTAAAAAATAATTAAAATATTCCACAAAGATTTCCAAATAATTCAGAAAGATTTCACAAACATTAGAACGATTTTCCATAGATAAAAAAATTTAACAAATATTTCGCAAAAATTTCCGATAGATTTCAAAGAGCAAACAAAGATTTCAATGACTCCCCAAAGATTTCAACAATTTCACAAATATTATAAAATATTTTAAAAATATTTCAAAGTTTTCAGAAAGATGACACGAGGATTTCAATGATTTTCCCAAGATTTCACAAAGACTTGAATATTTCGCAAAGTTTTCAGATAGATTTCCAAGAGTGCACAATGATGTCAATGATTTCCGAAAAAAAAATCACAAATATTTCGCAAAGATTTTAGATAGATGAAAAATATTTCATAAAAATCTTAGGAAGATTTCAAAGAGTGCACAACGATTTTAATGATTTCCCAAAGATTTCAATGATTTCAAATATTTCGTAAAGATTTCAAAGATTGCACAATTATTTTAAAGATTTCCAAGAGTGCACAAAGATTTCAATGATTTCCGAAAGATGAAAAAAATTTGACGAAGATTTCGCAAAGATTTTAGATAGATTAACAATATTTCATAAAAATTTATGGTAGATTTCAAAGAGTGCGCAAAGATTTCAATGATTTCCGAAAGATTTTACAAAGATTTCAAAAAATATTTTTCAAAGATTTCAAAAGATTTCCAAAGATTTTACAAAGATTTTAATTATTTCCCAAAGATTTCAATGATTTCAGATATTTCGCAAAAACGTTAGATAGGTTTCAAAGAGTGCATAAAGATTTTAATGATTTCCCAAAGATTTCAAAGATTTCACAAAAATTTCGCAAAGATTTCGAATAGATCGAAAAGATTATACAAAGACTTCAATGATTTCAATTATTTCACAAATATTACCAAAGATTACCAAATATTTTGAAAAGATTTCACAAAGATTTTAATGATTTCTTAACGATTTCAAAGATTTCACAAAGATTTCAGAAAGATTTAAAGAATTTCGTGAAGATTTTTGGTAGATTTCAAAGGCGGCACAAAGATTTTAATAATTTCCCAAAGATTTCGCAAAGATTATGGCTAGATTTAGAAGATTTCACAAAAATTTTGATGATTTTTCAAGGATTTCATATAGAATTCGGATTGATTCAAAAGATTTCACAAAGATTTCGTCAAGTTCCGAAAGATTCCACAAAAATTTCAAATATATCGCAAAGGCTTCAAATATTTAGCACAGATTTCAAATATTTGAAACAGATTCCAGATAGAATTATTAGATTACCCAAAGACTTAAATGATTTTTCAAGGTATTCACAAATTTCTTAAATATTACCGAATATTAAAAAAAGTTAAAATATTTCGCAAAGATTTCCAAAGATTTCAGAAAGATTATACGAAGGTTTCAATGATTTTTCCAAGATCTCACAAAGATTTAAATATTTCGCAAAGATTGCAGATAGATTTCCAAGATTGCACAAAGATCTCAATGATTTCCAAAAAATAAAGATTTCGAATAGATTTAAAAGATTTCACAAAGACTCCAATGATTTCAATTATTTCACAAATATTACCAGAGACTGCCAAATATTTTTAAAAGATTTTAATGATTTCTTCACGATTTAAAAGATTTCACGAAGATTTCAGAAAGATTAAAAAAATTTCGTGAAGATTTCTGGTTTATTTCAAAGACTGTACAACGATTTTAATAATTTCCCAAAGATTTCGCAAAGGATGATTTTCCATAGATTTCATAAAGAATTCAGATTGATTTAAAAGATACCACAAAGATTTCATCCAGTTCCCAAGGATTTCACACAAAATTTAAGTATTTTGAAAAGACTTCAAATATTTGGCACAGATTAAAAATACTTGGAACAGATTTCAGATAGATTTATTAGATTTCCCAAAGACGTAACTGATTTTTCAAATATTTCACAAATTTCTTAAATATTACCAAATACTTGAAAAATAATTAAAATATTTCGCAAAGGTTTCCAAAGATTCACAAAGATTTGAACGATTTCCCATATATTTTAAAAATTTCACAAATATTTTGCAAAGGTTTCAATAATTTCAAAAAATATCTCACAAAGATTTCCAAATATTTCAGGAAGATTTTCCAAAGATTTTAATTATTTCCCAAAGATTTCAATGATTTCAAATATTTCGCAAAGATTTTAGATAGATTAACAATATTTCATAAAAATTTCTAGTAGATTTCGAAGAGTGCACAAAGATTTCAATGATTTCCCAAACATTTTACAAAGATTTCAATAATTTCAAAAAATGTCTCGCAAAGATTTCCAAAGATTTCTAAGGATTTTAGGAAGATTTTACAAAGATTTTAATTATTTCCCAAAGATTTCAATGATTACAGATATTTTGCAAAGATTTCAGATAGGTTTCGAAGAGTGCACAAAGATTTCAATGATTTCCCAAAGATTTCAAAGATTTCACAAATATTTCGCAAAGATTTCGAATAGATATAAAAGATTGCACAAAGACTTCAATGATTTGAATTATTTCACAAATATTACCAAAGACTACCAAATATTTTAAAAAGATTTCACAAAGATTTTGATGATTTCTTAACGATTTCAAAGATTTCACAAAGATTTCAAGAATTTCGAATTATTAGATTTCCCAAAGACTTTAATGATTTTTCAAAGTTTTCATAAATTTCTTAAATATTATCAAATATTAAACAAAGTTGAAATATTTCGCAAAGTTTTCCAAATATTTCAGAAAGATTTCACAAAGAATTGAACGATTTCCACTAGATTAAAAAAATCTCACAAATATTTTGCGAAGATTTCGGATATATTTGAAAGATTTCACAAATACTTCGATTATTTCACAAAGATTTCCGATAGATTTCAAAGAGTAGATAAATATTTCAACGATTTCCCAAACATGACAATAATTTCATAAATATTATCAAATATTTTAAGAATATATTAAATATTTCACAGAGATTTCCAAAGATTTCAGAATGATTTTCCGAAGTTTTCAATGATTTTCCCAAGATTTCACAAATATTTAAATATTTCGTAAAGATTGCAGATAGATTTCCAAGAGAGCACACACATTTCAATGATTTCCCAAAGATTACAATAATTTCACTATCAAATATTTTGAAAATATTTCAAATAATTCGCAAAGATATCCAAATATTCTAGAAAGATTTCGCGAAGATTTCAATGATTTCCCCAAGATTTCACAAAGATTTAAATATTTCGCAAAGATTTCAGATAGATTTCCAAGAGATCACAAAGATTTAAACAATTTCACAAATGTTTTCAGATATTTCAAAAATATTCCGCAAAGATTTCCCAAGACTTCTAAAGATTTTGGGAAGATTTTACGAAAATTTCAATTATTTCCCAAAGATTTTAAAGATTTCAGATAGATTTCAAAGAGTGCGTAAAGATTTCAATGATTTCCAAAATATTTGAAAGATTTCACAAACACTTCAATGATTTCAATTATTTCACAAATATTACCAAATTTTTGGAAAAGATTTCACACAGATTTCAATGATTTTCCAATGATTTCAAAGATTTCACAAATATTTCGCAAAGATTTCAGATAGATTTCGAAGAGTGCACAAAGATTTCAATGATTTCCCAAAGATTTCAAAGATTTCACAAATATTTCGCAAAGATTTCGAATAGATATAAAAGATTGCACAAAGACTTCAATGATTTGAATGATTTCACAATTATTAACAAAGACTACCAAATATTTTCAAAAGATTTCACAATGGTTTTGGTGATATCTTAACGATTTCAAAGATTTCACAAAGATTTCAAGAATTTCGAATTATTAGGTTTCCTAAAGACTTAAATGATTTTTCAAAGTTTTCACAAATTTTTTGAATATTGCCAAATACTAAAAAAAAGTTAAAATATTTCGCAAAGATTTTCAAAGATTTCAGAAAGATTTCCGAAAGATTTCACAAAGATTTGAACGATTTCCACTAGCTTAGAAAAATTTCACAAATATTTTGCGAAGATTTCGGATATATTTGAAAGATTTCACAAATACTTCGATTATTTCACAAAGATTTCCGATAGATTTCAAAGAGCTCACAAAGATTTCAGTGATTTCCCAAACATTACAATAATTTCATAAATATTATCAAATATTTCAAAAATATATTAAATATTTAGCAGAGCTTTCAAAGATTTCAGATAGATTTCCAAGAGCGCACAACCATTTCAATAATTTCCCAAATATTATAATAATTTCACATATATTAACAAATATTTTTAAAATATTTCAAATGATTCGCTAAGATTTCCAAAGGTTTCACGAAGATTGCAATGATTTCCCCAGGATTTCACAAAGATTTAAATATTTCGCAAAGATTTCAGACAGATTTTCAAGAGAGCACAAAGATTTCAATGATTCCCCAAAGATTTTACAAAGATTTCAACAATTTCACAAATATTCTCAGATATTTCAAAAATATTTCGCAAAGATTTCCAAAGATTTTGGGAAGATTTTACAAAAATTTAAATTATTTCCCAAAGATTTAAAAGATTTCAGATAGATTTCAAAGAGTGCGTCAAGACTTTAATGATTTCCCAAAGATTTAAAAGATTTCACGAACACTTCAATGGTTTCAATTATTTCAAAAATATTACCAAATATTTTGAAAAGATTTCACAAAGATTTTGATGGTTTCTTGAAGATTTCATAAATATTTCGCAAAGATTTCGTATAGATTTGAAAGATTTCAATAATTTCACAAATATTATTGAATATTTCAAAAATATTTGAAATATTTCGAAAAGATTTTCAAAGATTTCCAAAGATTTTAGGAACATTTTACAAAGATTATAATTGTTTCCCAATGATTTTAAAGATTTCAAATATTTCGCTAATATTTCAGATAGATTTCGAAGATTGCACAACGATTTCAATGTTTGTTCAAAGATTTTAAAGATTTCACAAATATTTCGGATAGATTAAAAAGATTTCACAAAGACTTAAATGATTCCAAGTATTTCACCAATATCACCAAATATTTTGAAAAGATTTCACGAAGAATTTGACGATTTCTTGAAGGTTTCAAAGATTTCACAAATATTTCGCAAAGACTTCGGGTAGATTTTAAAGATTTCACAAAGATTTGAACGATTTCCCATAGATTAAAAAAATTCCGCAAAGATTTCGGATAGATTTAAAAGATTTCACGAATACTTCAATTACTTCACAAAGATTTCCGATAGATTTCAAAGAGTATACAAAGATTTCAACAATTTTCCAAAGATTACAATAATTTCACACATATTATCAAATATTTTAAAAATATTTCAAATATTTCGCGAAGATTTCCAAAGATGCCGGAAAGATTTCAATGATTTTCCAAAGATTTCAGAAAGATTTCAAAGGTTTCACAAAGATTTCAGATAGATTTAAAAGATTTCAGAAAGAATTAAATGATTTCAATAATTTCACAAATATTACCTGATATTTTAAGAATATTTCAAATATTTTGAAAAGTTTTCCGAAGATATCAGAAAGATTTCACGAAGGTTTAAATGATTCCTAAAGGATTTCAAAGATTTCAGATATATTTTAAAGATTGTACAAAGATTTCAATAATTTCCCAAAAATTTCAATAATTTCAAAAATATTATCAGATATTTCAAAAATATTTCGCAAAGGTTTCCAAAGACTTTTAAAGAGTTTTTAGAAATATTTTACAAAGATTTTAATTATTGCCCAAAGATTTCTCAAAGATTTCAGATAACTTCCAAAGATTGCACAAAGATTTCAAAGATTGACCAAATATTTTAACGATTTCACAAATACTTCGCAAAGATTTCGGGTAGATTAAAAAAATTTGACAAAGACTTCAATGATTTCAATTATTTCACAAATATTACCAAATATTTCAGAAATATTCCAAATATTTTGAAAAGATTTCCAAAGATATCAGAAAGATTGCACAAGGATTTCAATGATTTCCCAAAGATTTCAAAGGTTTCACAAAGATTTCGGATAGATTTGAAAGATTTCACAAAGACTTAGAACTCGACTTAGAATCTCTAGACCTGGGTTCGAATCCCAGTGGAGCTGGAGAGGAATTTTTTTACAGCTATATAACCATTTTGGTTTAGACTAGTAGATCGAAAACCGTCATTCCATCCATAAATTTAAAAACTAGCTAAAACTATAAATATCTTATCTTTACTACTAATTAGAAAAATTATGTTTAATTAATTTTAGTCTCGTAAAATGAGATGGCTACTATTAAATTTTACGGCATTGCAAAGGAAGCTTTGTATGCTCATTGCTCAATTAACTTGAAAGTATTCATAAATAGTATCAATTTGAAATTTCTTTAAAGATGTCCAGAAATACTTCTAAATGCTTCTCTTGATGATTCATTTCCAGAATCAGTTCCTTGAAATTTCTAGTTTCTTGGCGTGTAATCATAACGAGGATCATTAAACTATACAATTCTGCGCTTGTACATTTTACGAGATACTTCCGTTTGTCTGAAAGTAACTCGTTTATTACCCAGCAAGTGGAATTAGCAAACTATCAAGAAAATCATCCCATTAATAAAAACGAATGCCTAAACAAAAACAATAAAAAAATAGCATACAAAACGAATTAGCTAATACCAAGCCTCGGACTCACTTCCGAAATTAAAAATAGTGTAGTGTCACCAATTTGAAGAAATAGTGTCAAAATAGTGTCATAAAATTTATTAAGTATAAAATTTAAGTTTAGTCTGAATTTAATACTGTACAGTCCGAAAGCAAAAGGTGTGCAAAGGAAAATTAATTATATTTTTTAAACAAAATTTCTAGTTTCCCAACCTGATATTTTAAAAGTATTAAAAATGAACTTCAATGTTTATCTAAAATCTTAATCTTCAGTTTATAAATGATCAAAACTCCTATTTATTTATCGCAGGCTTCACAATATTCTCCCTATTCTTCTCTTTATCTCTTTTCTTCACTTAAATGCGAATTGAATTAATAGAATCCAAGAAGAAAATTTAACTATTTTTGGTTCAAATTTCAGTCTATTAGGTTCAAATTTCTACTATTTAATTTGTTGTGGAAAATTTCATTAATTGGTTAAAAATTGAATTATTTTAGTCAAAATGAGAAATTTTTGTAAAAAAGTCATACTTCTTGGTTGCAAATTCAACTGTTTTGTTGAAAATTCTTCTTTTTGGCTTAAAAATTGAACAATTTAATTAGAATTTCTTTCCTTTCTACTAACAAATTTTGTTTGGTTGAAAATTCAACTATTTTGTTGAAAATTCATCTTTTTGGTTTGAAAATTCATATCTTCCAATAGAAATTTCACCTTTTTTGGTTAAAAATGCAAGTGTATGGATGGCTGAAAATGAACTTTTTTGTTGAAAATTCAACTGAAAATTGAAGTATATAATTCAAAAAGTTTAGAGACGAAATCAGCATAAACTTAAAATTTATCAAATAAAATTTGAGCTAAAACCATTTATTTAAAAATGCATGAATTTTGTTAGAAATGTTTTTTTTTTTAGTTGAAAATTAATTTTGTCGGTCGAAAAATCAATTATTTAGTAAAAATTTATGTATTTTGTTGACAATTTCGTCATTTTTTTAAAGAAAATTGATTCTTTGGTTAAAAATGCAATTGTTTTGTTGAAAATTAATCTGCTTTTGTCGAGAATTGAAGTATTTTGTTGAAAATTCGTTTTTTTTTGTTTAATCCAACTTTTTTTTATTTGGAATTGAATTTTTTTTTGCAATATCAATTATTACATTTTTCGTTGAAAATTAATCTTTTTATATTGAAAATTAAACTCATTGGTTAAAAGTCGAAGTAATTTTTTCAAAATTAATTCTTTTTTGTTAAAGATTCATAATTTTAGTTGTCAATTCGTCCTCCTTTATTAATTTTTTTCAACTGAAAATTTAACTAATTTGGGGAAAATTCAACTAATTGGTCAATAATTAACTTTTTCGTTACGAATTATTATTCTCGGGTTGAAAATTCATCTGTTTTGTTGAAAATTCGTTTGTTCCGTCGAAAATTAATTTTTTTATCTGAAAATTTAACTATTTTGTTGAAAATTCTACTAATTGGTTAGTAAATAACTTTTTTGGAACTAAATAATATTCTCGGGTTGAAAATGCAACTGTTTTGAAAATTCATCTTTTCAGCACGTGAATTTATCAATTATTGCAATTTTTTTCCTTCCCTGAACAACAAATAATTTTTTGGTTGAAAATTCAACTATTTTGTTGAAAATTCATTTCTTTCTTTAGAAATTTCATCCTTTTTGGTTGAAGATGCAAGTGTCTAGTCGCTTGAAAATTAACTTTTTTGATGAAAATTCATCTGTTTTGCAAAAAATTTGTATTTTCAGCTTAAAAATGTAACAATTTGGTAGAAAATTTAACTATTTGGTGAAAAATTTATACAATTCGTTAAAAATTTGTTTTTATGGTAGAAAATCAATTTTTTGGTCGAAAATATAACTGTTTGTTTGAAAATTAATCCGTTTTAGTTGAAGATTTAGAGTATTTTATTGAAAATTAGCTTTTGTTGATTGAATACAGCTGTTTTTTATTTTAAATTCCAATCTTCTTTTGTTGACATATCGATTATTACATTTTTCGTTGAAAACTCATCTTTTCAGGTTTAAAGTTCGTTTTTTTTTGGTTAAAAATTAACTTTATAACTAAAAAATTTAACTTTTATGTTGAAAATTCAACTGATTGATTGAAAATTAACGTTTTTGTTGGAAATTCAAAATTCTCAATTGAAAATTCCAATTTTGTCGTAGAAATTTTTTTTTTTTTTTGTATAAAAATTGATTCTCTTAAATAAAAATTTAACTAATCCATTTTTTGTTAAAAACTGAAATTTCTCAGTTTAAAAATTCAACTATTCATTTTATAAAATTTAGAAATTGAAGAAATATAATTTGAAAATTAATCAAATAAAATTTAGACTAAAATCACGTCCATTGTTTAAACTATTTATTTAAAAATATATTTATTTTGTTGAAATACCGTCTGTCTGGTAGAAAATTAATTTTCTTGGTTGAAAATAAAATTTTGTTGCTGTAAATTCATACTTTTGAGTTGAAAATTCAACTGTTTTGTAGAAAATTCAAATTTTTGGCTTGAAAATTCAACAATTTTGAACCAAATTAAACTTTTCTTGTAGAAAATTCGATTTTCTACTGAAAATTATTTCTCTTAAATTAAATTTTTTTTATTTTATTTTTTTATTTATCAAGCTTCAAATCTACAAAAAGATACATTTCTAGTTAAAAATTTATCCTTTTTAGTTCAAAAAATCAACTATTTACTTTAAAAAATTCTGAAAAGAAAGAAATATTAACTAAAAATTAATGAAATAAAATTTTGACTCACATCACATCCATTCTTTAAACTAATAAAAAATACCAATCTTCTGTGTTGAAAATTATACTTTTTCGTCGACAATTAAACTACTTTGTTGAAAATTCAACTGTTTTGTGAAAAGCTCATCTTTTTGGGTAAAAATGCAACTGTTAGGTAAAAAATTAATCTCTTTTGGTTCATGATTCAAATTCTTTGGTGGAAATTTGTCCTTTTTGGTTTAATTGAATTGTTCTCGATTCAACATGAAAACATTTTCTTGATTAAAATATCAACTATTACAATTTTGATCAAGAATTCTTCTTTTTTTTGTTGAAAATTCATCTACTTGGGTGAACGAAAAAAATTGAGTCGGTAAATTTACGTAAAATAGGATGGGGGGGGGGTACTTACGGATCCTGAGAAAGAACGAAAAATTTCAAAAATATTTTTTAAGGAAGTGTAAAGAAATAATGGCCTTAGCGGGAAATTGTGAGAAAATAGTGTCACCGCTCAAAAAGTGTCAATAGTGTGGTGAAATCCAGGCCTGAAACAGTTTTTATTTGTATTTCCTATTTCGAATTTCTTCACATCCTTCGTGTTCAATTTTTATTTCACAGTTATTTATTACTTATTCAAGTACTCCCACATAACTTTCTCTTTCGGCGCCTTATATGCAAATAAAACCAAAAGATTCTGGAAAATGGCATTGTTCTTTCATCTCTTGCACAATAAGTTGTGTGCTTATTCAATTGCAATCGTTGAGAGCTGGCAGAAATCTCTCACGAATCCCATTCACTTTCAGAGCAAATAATGCCATTTGATGCCAGTAAGTACCCTTGATGTGAACGATCACTGGATTTATTATCAATCTCATTAGGTATAATAAACGAGTCGATTCACGTCCTCGAGTGATGAGAATATTGCTACAAGTGATAGGGATTTGTTATAGGAGGGAACAAATGATTATATATTAAACATTGAAACTGGTTTATTTTTTAATTTTTCCGAAATTGTATCGTTTGAAAATAATTATTTTTTATAGTAGAAAAATTAATTAAAACCAATCATTGTTAATTAAAATTGAAACCAATCAATAATTAATTTAAACCTGAATTGTCCACAATTTATTGAAAAATGTTTGAAATGAAACTGTTTTAAATAAAAAACTTAAAAAAATTAAATAAATCCCAATTCAAAGTCTTCGGTATTAAAGAACCTGTAAATGAGGAATATCTACTTGAAATTTTACATTATACATTACTGGAGGCTTTTAGAATGAAGGAAATTGTCAACTTTCTACAAATTAATCAATTTCAAAACTTATAGGGATCGTACCTAAATTAGGTAACATCTCAAGGGGAAAGGGGGGGGGGGGGTCGAGACATTTTGTTACGATTTGTTACGGTAGGGGTTCCTTCACTCATATACGTAATTTTTGTGAATTCTCAAAAACTTTCTCCTAAAGATTATCTTTTTGGTTATACATTTTATTATTTGGTTGAAAATTTAATAATTGTCTTAATAGACATCTTTTTTTTTTTAAATTCCACTGTTTTATTAAAAATTCCTCATTTTGGGTTAAAAATTCAACTATTTTCGTTTAATAATAACCTTTTTTTAAAATTCATATTTTGTTGCTGATAAGTCAACTGAAATATTTTTTGGATGAAAAATATTTTTTCTGAAAATTTGTCTTTTTAATTCAAAAGTTCATATTTTTTTAGTAGAAATATTGCATCTTGGACGAAAATGCATTTTCTTTAAATTCAACTATTTCCTAAAAAATTTGTTAAATTTTTTTTCTGTAGAAAAGTCTATTGAAATCCTCTTGGATGAGAATTCAACTCTTTTTTTTGAAAATTTGTCTTTTTGATTTAAAAATTCAACTGTTTTAGTAGAATTTTCATTTTTCTTGGACAAAAATGCAACTGTTTGGTTGAAAATTAAACAATCTTGTTAAAAAGTCATACTTTTTGGTTCAAAATTCGACTATTTAGCAGAAAATTAACTTCTAGTTCACAATTCTTATTTCGGTATTGAAAAGTGATCTGGAATCTTTTTTGGATGAAAATTTAACTATTTTTTTTTTCTATTTCATCTGCTTTAAAAGAAATATTTCATTTTTATTGAATGCAAATGCAACTGTTCGATTGAAATTTCACTCTTTTTTGAAAATTTCTCTTTCTGGTTTAAAAATTCACCTGCTTTAGCAGAAATTACATCTCTGTTGGATAAAAATTGCAACTGTTAGCTTCAAAATTCAACAATTCTTTGAAAAGTCATACTATTTGGTTGAAAACTCTGCTGTTTTGTTGAAAATTTAACTATTTTGTAGAAAAATTTGTTTTGGATTCAATTTAATACTTTGGTGTTGAAAAGAGAACTGAAATCTTTTCTGGATGAAAATTCAACTATTTTTTAGAAAATTTTTTTTTTAAATTAAAAATTCATCTGTTTTCAGAAAAATTTCATCCTTCTGGAATAAAAGTGCAACTGGTTGGTTTAAAATTCAACAATTCTGTTAAAAAGTAATACTTTTCGTTGAAAATTCTACTGTTTTGTTCAAAAGTTAACTATTTTGTAGAAAATGTTTTTTTTGATTAAATTCAATACTTTGGTGTCGAAAAGAGAACTGAAA
The DNA here is from genome assembly GCA_932178445.1 of Andricus quercusramuli. Taxonomy (NCBI): domain Eukaryota; kingdom Metazoa; phylum Arthropoda; class Insecta; order Hymenoptera; family Cynipidae; genus Andricus; species Andricus quercusramuli. The sequence goes on along the minus strand of CAKNXH010074085.1, from coordinate 11,834 downwards.
TATTTTCTGGATGAAAATTCAACTATTTTTTTGAAATTTTTTTTTGTTTGAATTAAAACTTCATCTGTTTTCAGAAAAATTTCATCTTTCTTGGATAAAAGTGCAACTGTTTGGTTTAGAATTCAACAATTCTGTTAAAAAGTTATACTTTTGGTTGAAAATTCTACTGCTTGGTCAAAAGGTCAACTATTTCGTAGAAAATTTACTATTTGTTTAAAATTCATATTTTGGTGTTGAAAATGAACTGAAAGCTTTTCTGGATAAAAGTTCATCTTTAAAAAAAATTTGTCCTTTTTTTATTAAAAATTTATCTTTTTAAGTACGAATTTCATCTTTCTTGTACGAAAATTCAACTATTTGGTCGAGAATTCAACTATTTCGTTAACAATTTATCCCTCTTGGTTGAAAAAATTCGTCTTTTTGGATTTAAAAATTCAATTTTTTGTGTAGAAACTTATTTCTTGGTTAAAAATTCATATTTTGATCGTCAAAAGTCAATTTTGGATGAAAATTCAACTATTTTTTTTATTGTCTTCTATTTTTAAATAAAAATTCATCTGCGTTTAGAGAAATTTCATTTTTTTATGAAAATGCAACTCCTGAGTATAAAATTCAACAATTTTGTTGAAAAGTCATTGTTTTTGGGTAAAAATTCGTATTTCTGGATTGAAAATTAATTTTTTTTCGTAGAAACTTATTTCTTAATTAAAAATTCATATTTTTATCTTGAAAAGTCAACTAAAAACCTTTCGACCGAAAAATCAACTATTTTTTCAATTCACCTTTTTAATTTATAAATTCATCCGCTTTGGTAGAAATTTCTTTTTTTTTATGAAATAGCAACTTTTTGGTTAAAAAATATTCTCCTTTGTTTGAGTATTCAACTATTTTATTGGGAAGATTTGGTTGAATCACTTTGTTAAGAAATCATTTTTTTTAAGAGTTATATTTTTAGTTGAAAATTCATCTCTTTGGTTCAAAGTTTCACTATTTTGTTGGAAATTAATCTTTTTAAATTGAAAATAAAACTAATTGGGTAAAGTTAAACTACATAAGCCTTCGGGTTAAAATTCATCTGTTTAGTGGAAGTCTTTTTTTTTTAATTAATTTTTTAACGGAAAATGTAACTTTTCCACTTTTTAAGATTGATATTCTCAGTTGAAAATTCTCCTTTATGGGGAAATAAAATAATGGTCTTGGTTTAAAATTTCATTTTTGTTGGGTAAAAATGCATCAATTTCGTGGAAAAATAGTTTTTTGCTGAATTCATATTTTTTGTTTGTAATTTCAATTTTTGTAGAGAAAATTCGTTGTTTGGCTTGAAGGTTCAACAATTTATGTAAAATTTTCTTTCTTTAGTTAAAAATCATTATTTGTTGAAAATTCGTCTTTTTGGTTTTAAAAAACAGTTTTTTTGTATCAATTTCATGTTTTTTGATTGAAATATAAACTACGACACTTTTTGTTGGAAATTTATATTTTTATTTTGAAAATTCAACTATTATATTAAAAATTTAATTATTTTGTGGAAAATTCAAGCATTTTGTTGAAAAGCCATCGTTCATAGTAGAAAATACATTTTTTTGTTTAAAATAAATTTAAAATTTGAAGATTTTAAATTTGTATCTGTAATTTGAGTACCGGTTCTTAGAAATGAAATATTTTCAAGTTTAGTGCGTTAAAAATTGCAAATTTTGCCAGATTCCCCGTATTCTTGAAAATTTCTGAATTCCTTGATTTCTCTGTACTCTCTGGAATTCTGGAATGTTCTAAATTCCCTGAATTCCTTGAATATTCTGAATTTATGAAATTCCTTGGACCATAAGAGCTCTGAAATCCCTTAAATTTTCTCAATTCCATGAGATTATTAAATTTTCTAAATTCCTGAGGATCTCTGAAATCCTTCATTTCTCTGAATTTTTGGAATTCTTGGAATAATATGAATTCCCTAAACCCTCTGAAACCCTCTAAATTTCCATTACATCCTTGAATTCCCAAAATTCTCTAAAATTCAATAAATATTTGGAATTCTCTGAATTTCTTGAATATACGGAATTCTCTAAATTCCTTAAATATTATAAATTCCTGTAACTCTTAATTCTTTAAATACATACCCTGAATTCCTGCAAATCTTCTGAATTCTGTAATTTCCATAAATTCATAGAGTTTCTTGAATTCCTCCAAATCTTTTAAATCCCTCTTAATTCTTTTCATTATTTCAAAGTGGTTGAAATTCATGGAGTTCTGAGAATTCTACAAAAACCACGAATTCAAGTAATTCAAATAATTCAGAGAATTTAGATGAATTCAGATATGTCTGTGAATTCAGAAGAATTAAGAAGCTTTCAAGGAAGATAACAGAATTCAAAAAGACTTAAAAAAGTTCAAAAGCATCCCAAGCAATTCATAAGAATAAAAATGATAAGAAACTGAATATTTTTTAGGTAGATTTCTTATTTTCCAAGACCCTTTCCAGATTAATATGTAAAAAAATCCCTAGGAAATAACACCATGCTGCTAAAATTATTATTTTTTGAAGTGATTAAATTGAACAATTTTAAAATTGAAATTATTGTCATCTTGTTTTAAATTTGTATATTATTAATTGACTATGTAACGTTTCCCGCGCGCCTATAATATTGCTGCGTAACAATAATTAAAGTGATTATTGTCTATCAAATTACTTCCATCCGATTTACTTCCCAAATTAAAAAAAACAACTGAATATTATTTTTTTATACAAATATTTTCATGGTATATTGTATATGTTATCTTTTCTCTACTCTATGAAAGTTTAAAAGAAGTAAACAGTGACGCCGTTTTTTTCCTTTGTGTACTTTACGTCAGCAGTTTATGCTTATAATCGTTTCTAAAGAATAAAAAGTCATTTCTGCGAAGATAATCATTAACGCTCTGACAAAAAAGTGATTTTCGATTTTACGATAAGAAATGAAGATCGCAATTCTTCTGTTGACATTATTGATTATTTGTGAGTACGAAATATGTACATTTAAAAAAACTTTTAACTATTTAATACACTTGGTCCCAAGAAAAGGTTCAAACCCTCTGTAGTCAATATCCTAAAAATGAAATGGACTACAGCTTTTGTGCGAAATCTGGACATTAATGATTTGGAATATCTCCCTTTTTTTAAAAACCGCTTTTGTGATTGTGCTTTCCGCTTTCATCACTTCCATATGGATGCGATGATTACGAGAGAAAAATAAAAACAAGTGATTCATTTTTTAAGAAGAACGATGAGAAAATTTTAAACAATTTTGTAACTAGAAAAACAAGGTGTAACCTAAGAAATTACTCTTGTTAAGTTTATGTAAACATATATTAGCTCCCCCCTCTTACTCTACGTAATTTATCGTTTCCAGAAATAATAAGATATGGGACTAATTACAATTTTTTTATATTTAAGATAATGCTTTGCAGGGTGAAAATTCATTTTCAAAATTCTCTGATTTTTCCTTTGACCAATTTTTTATTTTCCCTAATCATTAAGATTCAAATACCAGCATTTTCTTCAAGTAATATTTTTAACAAAAGTTCTTTAGAAACAGAATAAAACAATATTTCAGATACAAATTTAAAATTTTCAAATTTATTAATTTATTTTAAACAAAAAATGACTTTTTTACCATATAGCATGATTTTTAACAAAATACTTGCAGTTTGACAAAATATTTAAATTTTCAACAAAATAATAAAATTTTCAACCAAATACTAGAATTTTCAAGAAAATAATTGAGTTATCCACAAAATCATTGAATTTTTACCCTAAAAACATGAATTTTCAACCTGAAAACATGAATTTTCAACAGGAAATTCAATAGTTAATATTTCAACCAAAAAATATGAAATTTAGTTTAAAAAATGAATTTTAAAACCACATAGATGAATTTCTAACAAATGAAATTTTTTCAGTACTGAAGAAAAATGTTTACCTAAACTGTTGAACCTTCAAGCCAAAAGATGAGTTTTCCATGTAAAAATTGAATTTTCAATCAGAAAATATGAATTTTCAGCAAAAAAATTAATTTTCAACAAAAGTAGGTCAATTTCTAACGGAAGAGACCATTTGAATTTTCAGTTAAAAGCATAAATTTTTAACAAAATATTAAAACTTCCAACCAAAGAGATGAATGAAAAAATAAAATAGTTGAATCCACAAGCAAACAAGATTAATTTTTAAATAACCGTTGCATTTTTATTCAAGGAAGATGAAATTTCTATAATACTAAAACAGATGAATTTTTGAATCAAAAACACAAATTTGAAAAAGATTGAATCTTCATCTAGAAAATATTCTAATTTGACTTTCCAGCATTTAAATATGAGTTTTAAATAAGAAGAAAATTTTCTTCGACGATACTTGAATTTTCAACAAAACAGTTGAATTTTTAACAACAAAAAAAAAGACTTTTTAACAAAAATATTGAATCTTCAACCAAGTACTTGCTTCTTCATCCAAGAAGAGTGAAATTTCTACTAAAACAGATGAATTTTCAATATAAAAAAATCAAATTAAAAAAAAAATTGAATTCTCATCCAAAAAAGATTTTAGTTTAACTATTCAACATTAAAATATGAAATTTGAACAAGAAGTCAATTTTCGACAAAGAAACTGATTTTTCGACCCAAAAAGACGAATGTCAAACAAAATAGTTCAATTTTTAAACAAAAAGGATGAATTTTTAACAAAATTATTGAATCTTCAACCAAATATTTGCATTTTTATCCAAGAAAGATGAAATTTCTACAAAAACAGATGAATTTTTAAATAAAAAAATCAATATTTAAGAAAAATTTGAATTTTCATCAAAAAAAGATTTAAGTTTGACTATTCAACATTAAAATATGGGTTTCAAACAAGAAGTCAATTTTCTACGAAGATACTTGATTTTTCAACCCAAAACGACGAATTTTCAACAACACAGTTGAATTTTTAAACAAAAAGGATTACTTTTCAACAAAATTATTGAATTTTCTGCCAAATAGTTGCATTTTTGTCAAGAAAGATGAAATTTTTACTAAAACAGATGAATTTTTAAATTTTAAATTAAAAAATTCCCTGATTTTTCCCTGAATAATTTTTCATTTTCCCTGATCATTACTAATTGAATAATAAAATCTCAAGCTTGTAACATTTTTCACCTAGAATCTTTTTAATCGGAATAAAAGAACTTCAAATTAAAATTGAATTATTTCAAATTTATTCTGTTTGACAGTTATTTAAAGTTATAGAAATTGTCTGACTTTTGCAAATTTTTTTTTTCTAAATCCCTGACTATTCCTTGATTTCTATACAATTACTGTGAGTTATGTGTTTTATTCGAAAATTTCCAAAAATTACGTACATGAACGAGCAACTAAATTCAAGTACAGTCCCTTACCTAAATCACATTTTCATAAATGTTGTTTCGATAGTGATATTTTAACCCTTAAAGTTATCCCCTCTCTGTGATAACATAAAGAATGAGGGGGGTCGCTGAAGACCCTAGCAGAAATTTCTTTATTGTAACAAGGATTTTTAATATTTTCGCACCAAAATTTTCTTGGATATACTTTTTTATATCCTTTATAAGATAAAACAATTTAATATATTTATTTTTGATTTTAACATAAGAAAAAAAATTAGAAACTAAAAAGAAATGGAAAAAATGACTCGCGATTAGAAAAAAGCGGGGTCAAGAAGACCCCAGGGATAACTTTAAGGGTTAAATTCAACTTACACACACTTACTATAGAAAAAGAATTTCATAATTAACAGGTTTTTCTCGAAACGTTTTGGGAAATGAAAAAGTAGCACTGCCGGAACCTATTAATTATGTACTCAACAATAAGTGGGCTTCGTTTTGCTACAAAGAACACCAAAAAGCCGATAAGGAGAGGAATGAAATAATTAAAGCTTATAATGATAAGATTAAAGACCTAAAAAAGAAAAATAAGGCTCATAAGCTACCCAATAAATTATTACACCCGATGTGTAACCAAGATGCCAAAATTCTAGGCAAAACGTCAAATTTGGTCCAAAAAGTCTGCACAGCGGATATATTCCAAGGACTAGAAATTGTAAAGGATACTGTTGAAATAATTTGTAATTCGGTCCTGATGTGGTAAGTTCCCTAATAATGCCGTCTGAAATTCTTTTATAAAAACATTTGACAGTTTATTATTAAAGTTTACAATTTATTTCTATTTACAAATTAAAAAAAAAGATTTCATTATTTTTAGCGTTACAGGCCACCCGGGTTATGATTACAGCATTGATGGACCAAATTGAGGAATATACTTCAGGTTGCGAGTTCAGAAAGGATATTGCTTATAAGATTGCTGTGTTTTTTTATATGGGTAATTGTCAAATTGTAGGCAAATTTTAGCACCTACAGTGGCAATCGCATTATTATTAGGAATTAAATATTTTATAACGGAAATTGATCTTATCGCATCTGAAAATTTAAAATACACAAGGGGCAGTTATGAAAATAAGAAATAATAATGAAACTCGTAAATGAAATACAGCAAGTGGATTTGAGGTTAGGAGATTGATGAAAGAGAGCGCGAGCTTTTAAAAAGTGCTTCCCCTCTAATTGACTTATTTAGCTCACTTCTTGTGTTCTGTATATTTATAAATAGAGGTTAGGAAACAGTAAACAAGACCTGCCCACCTGATCCACGCACACTCGCATATAAGTAGTCGTACGCTCTTCTGTTGTACCGTACGGTAATGATGCGAGAAAAATTATGAAGTTTAGCCTTTTTTGATGTTTATAAAAAAATAACAGATTTTAATCATAAAAAGTCACCTACTCATGAAAGAAAACACAGTTTAGCAAGTAACGGAATGGTTTTTATAATTTTCTTTCACTCCGAAACTGGTTTTTAACGCACGTACGGGAATGACGTTTTTGTTTTTAAAATTCACTTTTCAGTTTTAATATCAGATTCACAAAGAAAAGAGTTAATATTTCAAGCTAAATTTGGTAGAATCTTGGATTAAACAATACGCTTAATATTTCTGTATTTATTACTCAACTGTAACTACAATATTTTAGTAGAAAAAAAGACGTACGGTAATGACGTCTGAAATGACGAAAATCAAAGGACAATTACCCATATATTAATCAGGCTTGACTTTGTAAAAAAAATTAGTGAGTAGCTTCTAAGTTTAATTTTTGGGTATAAGGAAAAGAATGTTTTTGAATAAAGTGTTTTGCGCTAAAAAAAGGGCTATTTGTTCGACAAAACCTTAACCTTAAACAATTATATATTGAATAATATTGATAGATGATATTATTTATCAAACTATTTTTAAAGCCATACATACTTTTTCTATAAAATTTCTATTCACCTATACTGCTGTTCAAAGTAAACAGATACACAGACGACATTGTCGCTTAGGTCTGTTATCAAATAGAAGAGACTAAACCTAAGCCGCAATGTCACTCACGTATCTTTTTACCTTGACAGTGTATACCTTATCTTATATGGACTCGATGAATGTCGGAAACGAGTAAAACTTGCGAGCTACAGCTAATATTTATACGACCTTGAACTTCATGATTAAATCCTACAAGAAAAAAATGTTTTTGTTTTGTAAACTTATCTAATATTTGTTGCAAGGTGAAGTACTCTCTAAATCCGAATTAGTAGAAATTTTACTAATTTAATTAGTAGCATGGTATATCTGACTTAATTAGTAATTTTATCAGTTTCTACTAAATGAAATGGTAAGATTTTTGTTACTAAATGAATTAGTTAAGGTATTCTACTAATCTGCTTAGTAGTAGCAACTTACTAATTCAATGAGTAGCAATGAATTTCTAAGGAAACATAATTTAATAATTTTTAAAATACGTTCTGCTGTTTTTTGAGTTTTAATTAAGAAGGGTTAATGTTTTGTCAATACACCATCTATTTTTTCAATGCAGCCAAAATTTGAAGTCGTGAAATTAGGTAGAATAGCTATAGCTATTTTTCGTTCCCAAAATGTTCCTATGTTTGTGAATAAGTGGATTCTGATGGCAAAGAGTGGGTTAATATATAGAACTCCTGAAAATAAAACAAGAATTCAACGATAAAATTTGGACAACCACCACAAAATGCTCCTATTGCAATTCCCAAAAAACAAAATAAAAAATTTGTTTCTTTGGACAAAAATAAAAAAGAGGAAAGAAAAATGAGAAGACAACCAACCAAATCCCCTTCCTTCTCTCTTTTACTTCTTTAGTCTTTTTTATTTTTATTATTATCAAATTACGATAAAAAAACATGCAAAGTATTGTTTCGGCGCTCACACAGCACCCTTATCAAGGAAAGAAAATGAAAACAGGTGGGAACATATGGGAACATATTCCCACCTGTTTTCATTTTCTTGCCTTGATAAGGATGCTGTGTGAGTACCGAAACGTTGGTAAATACTTTGCATGTTTTTTTATTGTAATTTGATAATAATAAAAATAAAAAAGACGAAAGAAATAAAAAAGAGAAGGAAGTGGATGTGGTTGGTTGCCTTCTCATTTTTCATTCCTCTTTTTTATTTTTGTCCAAAGAAACAAATTTTTTATTTTGTTTTTTAGGAATTGCAATAGGAGCATTTTGTGATGGTTGCTCAAATTTTATTGTTGAATTCTTGTTTTATTTTCAGGAATTCTATATATTGACTTGATTATTGGACGTTAAATGAGATTTTGAATTTGATTTTAGTCTGATTCAGAATTCTTGAATTTCAAAGAGTGGGTTATAACTGCAATTAATAGCAGCATGAATAGTTTATCTTAGCTTCATTAAAATGGGTAAGTTTTTTGTTTAATATTAGTAATTACGTGAATAGTTTAAATGGAACTGGGAAAGTGTTGAAAAAATTTAGGTTAACTAAAATTTATTTTCAGAAAAATGCAAGACCTTCGAGGAATACAGTGTGCAGAAATTGGCTAAAATACATGAAAAACTAAAAGCATCTACATACTTTAAAGCGCGAAAATTTTTATTCAGTTTATCTAATTTTTTAAATGAAAATTTAACCATTATAGTTTTGTTTAAAAATTGATCATTTTTAGTTTGAAATTCAAATATTCATCTTCTTCATTGAGAATTCAACAGCTTGTTTGCAATTTTTTTCTCTCCCTTGACTGAAAAATCTTTTTCAGTTAAAAATTCAAATCATGTTGAAAAGTAGTTTTTTTTTTCGAATTCTGTTTCTGATTAAAAATTAATTTTTTTTCATGTCAACTACTACATTTGTCGTTCAGAATTCATCTTTTTTGGAATACAAATTTAATTACTGAGTTAAAAGCTGAACTCTTTTGTTTAAAATTAATTTCTTTTTTTGTTCAATATTCATCATTTTAATTAAAAAGTTTATCTCTTTGGTTGAAAAGTGAGCTACTTTGTTGAAAATTTGTTTTTACTTTAACAGAAAATTAATTCTTCTTGGAACTGAAAATGTAATTCTTCCAGTTGAAAATTCAACTATTCCAGTCAATGGTTCACCATTTCAATTGAAAATTCATCACTTTGGCTAAAAATTTGCTTTTTTCTGGAAAATTAATTTTTTAAGCTGAAAATTCAACTATTTGGTTGAAAGTTTGTCTTTTCCATATTAATCTATCATGATTTCTCTCAAATCCCATGGAATTCATTTGAATTTTTTCAATTCACTAGATTTCTAATAAATTTTCTCAATTGTACTTCATTTAATGGATTTTTTTTTAATTTATAAAAGTTTTTATTTAATTGGTCCTGAGGATCAATTTATAAAATGATCAGATGATTTGAAATGTTTTAAGGGATTTCAAGAGAATTTAAGGGATTCGAAATATATTAGGTTATTTCAAAAGTTTACAAAGAAATTTTTTAATATATTCAGTAATTTAATGGGATTTCAAAGGATTTAAAATATTCAAGGGTATTTTAAAAGATATCCATCGATTTGAAATATTTTAAGAAAATGTAAAAGATTTTATATCAATAGGTTGAAGGCATTTCAACCACTTCGAAATATTTCAAGGTATTTTGAAAGATTCCAAAGCATTTTCAAGAGATTTAAACAATTTTAAGGGATTTCCAAGGGTTTTAGTAATTTCAAAGAATTTTAATATTTTAATGGATTTCAAAGAATTTATTCTCGAGAGGTGAGGGATTTCGCGGGGTTTCAAAGATTTGAAGAGATTTTCAAATATTTTTTGCAATTCATTTGCAATTTGCTCTGAATTCTTATTAGTTTATCCTGAATTCTTTCAAATTCTTTTTAATTCTTCTAAATTCACTCAACTTTACACAATTCAAGGAATTTAAAAAAGTTTCTGTTCGATTAATCTTGAAGTTTTTTTTAACTCACCTTAAATTCGTAGGAATTTGATAGAATTCCTTTAAATGCGTTTTTCATTTTTCTAAACTCATTTTAAGTTTACTGTATTGAATGAATTTCTCCATATTTTCGAATTCACTTGATTGTTTTTGAAAATCAGTATGATTTTTTATAAATTTCATCGAATTCTACTCGTTTTCCTCAAATTCGCCGAGTTCACTCAAACTTTACTGAAATAAATGGATTTTTTCAATTTTTTTCCAATTCATTTGAATTCTTTTGAATTGTTTTGTAGTCAATAGTCACTTTTTTGTTAGAAATTAGTAGGTTTTCAAAGATTTGAAGAGATTTTATAATTATTTTTTGGACTTTACCCTGAATTCTTATTAATTTAGCCTGAATTCTTTTAAATTCTTCAGAATTCTTTTGAATTTATTTATTTACTTGAATTCTTCTGAATTTACTCAATTCGACTCAATTTTACTCAATACCTATTGCAAACATATACAACAATCTTTCAATTCTTAGGCATTTCATCAAATTTTTTTGAATTTCCTTGCATTTTTCTAAGCTCATTTCAAAGTTACTGAATTCAGTGAATGTTTTTCATATTTTTAAATTAATTTCGGTCAATTTGATTTTCTTAAATTTGCCTTAATTTTTAATGAATTTCATCGAATTTTTTTCGTTGATATTAAATTCCTCTAAATTTATTCCAATTTCACGAGAATCAATGTAATTTTTATGATTTTACACACTGTTTCGAACACATTCAATTCTTTTGAATTTAAATACAATTTTTTTGAAATCTTATGAATTTATCCTGAATTTGTTACTCTCTGAGTGCAAAAAAAAAATACCCTGCGAGCGTGAAAAAAGTACCCTTTGGTCTTTTTTCTACAATTTTCATTAAAATGTTTATAAACAAAAGAAAACCTTAGCCTTCAACAATTATACTTTGGATAATATCGATAGATGATTCTGTATATCAAATGACGTCAATATTAGCTTTGTAGAGGCGTTGTTTTTCTTTGCTCGATTTTATGAATACGTTTGGACTAAACGTAAATCCACCATGGCCAAAAATAACTATCCTAAAAAACAGTTGAACTGATGTGAAGGAATAACACAAACTAATTATAATCATCTGCAGCAAACATTTCAATACAAATTTGGAAACAACGTTAAACAATCGTCTTGTAGAGACGCTGTATTCATTTTGCTTTATTTTATTAATTAAATAGGATTGAATATGAATTTGTTATTTCCAAAACATTAATTAATTGACTAATATGATGTTAATGTTTTTTGTCTACTTGGCCTGAAATCAATATTTTTTTAATATTGATTATTGATTTTATGAGTTGTGCAAAAATTCTCTGTAGCATCATAAAATAAAAAGATTAAGATAAAAGATTATAGATTAAAGCATCAGACTGGAAATCCGAAAGACCTGGTGTTCGAATCCCAGCGGAGCTAGAGAGATTTTTTTCACAACTCATAAAATCAATAATCA
>CAKNXH010074084.1:0-25084 GCA_932178445.1 Andricus quercusramuli | reverse complement strand
ATGGTCAAAAAACGATCCGAAAGACTTATTTATAATATTAATTTTTTGATTATAGTTTTTGTTAATATTTTTTTCTGTAATTGTTATTTTTTACAATTAAAAAAATTGAATCTTCGAAATGCATTATAATCTATTGTAAATCCGCTAAAAGTATAAATAAATCTTTTGCAATTATATCTTAAAATTCATTTATTAAAATAAAAAATCATTTGATTTTTTCCATGAATCTTAACAAGCGTTTCTTTTTTTTTCTTGAATTCTTAAAGAGTTTCTAAATTTTTTTTCGAAATCTTCAAGAATCTAAATTCTGTTTTAATTGTTTTTAAACTTATTTTTGAATTGCCTCAAGTTTTTTAAAAATAAAAACTGATTTTAGATTTCATCAAAAATCTTAAGAAAATTTCTTCTCTTGAAACCTTCCAAAATTTTCAAAAGCTTAAAAAATCTACATTTTGTTAAAAATTTTGTTTCATCTTATCAGGCTTAAAATTATTTTTGAATATTTTCAAATATTCTAAATACTCCTTAAACTCGATAGATTTTTTAATGACATTTTTTGATCTTGCAATATAGATTTTTTTAAAGTTTAAATATTCTACATTCTTTTTGGAACTTTCAGGAAATCTTTTGAAATCTTTTGAAATCCATTTCAATTTTCTCTTAAAGTTCATTTAAAAAAAAAAGTATTTTTTTGAAACCTTTCAAAATACTTAAAAAGCTTATTTTTTCAAGATCTTCAAAATCTACATTTTGTTTAAATTGTTTGCAATATTCTCAAGATTCAAATTATTTTTGAATATTCTCAATATTTCTAAAACTTCTAAACATTTGTTGAAATAATTCAGTTTTCCAAACACTTTTTAAAAACCTGCGAAAATACAAAAATTACATTAAAATTTTCCAGATTCTTTTTCCATATATTTTGAAATCTTTAAAGCAATTCAAAACATTTCCTATCTACCTTATAGGAAATAATTTTTTACTCTTATAAGAAATAATTTTTTCACTCTTAAAAGAAGTTTTTTTTTAAATTCAATTTACAGCCTGGAATTCATAGCCCTTTTCATCCTTCGGATTGAAATTGATTACAAAAATGATGTTAACCTTTCATAACATGTATTTGAAATCTCACATTACGCGCTGATCGAAAATGATTCGAGTCTGTAATTTTCGAATGGATTGTGGAAGAACATATTCCCTGAGCAGATTTTGTTTACGCAATCCTTTAATCTGAAATCGATTTTCGTTCACTGGTAGGATTCCCACTGAAAAATAATGTTGGGTTTACTAAGCCAGAAGCCTATAATTTCACATATTTATGTGGGGTGAACCAATATATAGATTTGCACCTCTTTTATTATATATTCAGAATTTACAATATCAGTGGAAAGTTTTTTTTTTAAATAGTACATTTTCGAATAGTATTTTTCCAAACAGTGTATTTCTAAATAGAACTATCTTGCTGAGTTTAGATGTAATCTTGTTTACTAGCATAGTGAAATCAGAAGCGGCGGAGGCATTTTTTTCTAGATGGTGGCAGGGGCATAAATAAATAATAAATAGTAAATACTAAATAACAATAAATAATAAAAACAGGTATGAAATTCATATTGCCAAATATTTCATAAAGATTTCAATGATTTTCCAAAGATTTCACAAATTTCGCAAATATTACTCAATATTTCGCAAAGATTTCCGAAGGTTTCACAAAAACTTCAATGATTTCACAAAAATTCCAGAAATTTCAGAAATATTACCAAATACTTAAAAAATAATTAAAATATTCCACAAAGATTTCCAAATAATTCAGAAAGATTTCACAAACATTAGAACGATTTTCCATAGATAAAAAAATTTAACAAATATTTCGCAAAAATTTCCGATAGATTTCAAAGAGCAAACAAAGATTTCAATGACTCCCCAAAGATTTCAACAATTTCACAAATATTATAAAATATTTTAAAAATATTTCAAAGTTTTCAGAAAGATGACACGAGGATTTCAATGATTTTCCCAAGATTTCACAAAGACTTGAATATTTCGCAAAGTTTTCAGATAGATTTCCAAGAGTGCACATTGATGTCAATGATTTCCGAAAAAAAAATCACAAATATTTCGCAAAGATTTTAGATAGATGAAAAATATTTCATAAAAATCTTAGGAAGATTTCAAAGAGTGCACAACGATTTTAATGATTTCCCAAAGATTTCAATGATTTCAAATATTTCGTAAAGATTTCAAAGATTGCACAATTATTTTAAAGATTTCCAAGAGTGCACAAAGATTTCAATGATTTCCGAAAGATGAAAAAAATTTGACGAAGATTTCGCAAAGATTTTAGATAGATTAACAATATTTCATAAAAATTTATGGTAGATTTCAAAGAGTGCGCAAAGATTTCAATGATTTCCGAAAGATTTTACAAAGATTTCAAAAAATATTTTTCAAAGATTTCAAAAGATTTCCAAAGATTTTACAAAGATTTTAATTATTTCCCAAAGATTTCAATGATTTCAGATATTTCGCAAAAACGTTAGATAGGTTTCAAAGAGTGCATAAAGATTTTAATGATTTCCCAAAGATTTCACAAAAATTTCGCAAAGATTTCGAATAGATCGAAAAGATTATACAAAGACTTCAATGATTTCAATTATTTCACAAATATTACCAAAGATTACCAAATATTTTGAAAAGATTTCACAAAGATTTTAATGATTTCTTAACGATTTCAAAGATTTCACAAAGATTTCAGAAAGATTTAAAGAATTTCGTGAAGATTTCTGGTAGATTTCAAAGGCGGCACAAAGATTTTAATAATTTCCCAAAGATTTCGCAAAGATTATGGCTAGATTTAGAAGATTTCACAAAAATTTTGATGATTTTTCAAGGATTTCATATAGAATTCGGATTGATTCAAAAGATTTCACAAAGATTTCGTCAAGTTCCGAAAGATTCCACAAAAATTTCAAATATATCGCAAAGGCTTCAAATATTTAGCACAGATTTCAAATATTTGAAACAGATTCCAGATAGAATTATTAGATTACCCAAAGACTTAAATGATTTTTCAAGGTATTCACAAATTTCTTAAATATTACCGAATATTAAAAAAAGTTAAAATATTTCGCAAAGATTTCCAAAGATTTCAGAAAGATTATACGAAGGTTTCAATGATTTTTCCAAGATCTCACAAAGATTTAAATATTTCGCAAAGATTGCAGATAGATTTCCAAGATTGCACAAAGATCTCAATGATTTCCAAAAAATAAAGATTTCGAATAGATTTAAAAGATTTCACAAAGACTTCAATGATTTCAATTATTTCACAAATATTACCAGAGACTGCCAAATATTTTTAAAAGATTTTAATGATTTCTTCACGATTTAAAAGATTTCACGAAGATTTCAGAAAGATTAAAAAAATTTCGTGAAGATTTCTGGTTTATTTCAAAGACTGTACAACGATTTTAATAATTTCCCAAAGATTTCGCAAAGGATGATTTTCCATAGATTTCATAAAGAATTCAGATTGATTTAAAAGATACCACAAAGATTTCATCCAGTTCCCAAGGATTTCACAAAAAATTGAAGTATTTTGAAAAGACTTCCAATATTTGGCACAGATTAAAATTACTTGGAACAGATTTCAGATAGATTTATAAGATTTCACAAAGACTTCAATGATTTGAATTATTTCACAATAATTACCAAAGACTTCCAAATATTTTGAAAAGATTTCACAAAGATTTTGATGATTTCTTAACGATTTCAAAGATTTCACAAAGATTTCAAGAATTTCGAATTATTAGATTTCCCAAAGACTTTAATGATTTTTCAAAGTTTTCATAAATTTCTTAAATATTATCAAATATTAAACAAAGTTGAAATATTTCGCAAAGTTTTCCAAATATTTCAGAAAGATTTCACAAAGAATTGAACGATTTCCACTAGATTAAAAAAATCTCACAAATATTTTGCGAAGATTTCGGATATATTTGAAAGATTTCACAAATACTTCGATTATTTCACAAAGATTTCCGATAGATTTCAAAGAGTAGATAAATATTTCAACGATTTCCCAAACATGACAATAATTTCATAAATATTATCAAATATTTTAAGAATATATTAAATATTTCACAGAGATTTCCAAAGATTTCAGAATGATTTTCCGAAGTTTTCAATGATTTTCCCAAGATTTCACAAATATTTAAATATTTCGTAAAGATTGCAGATAGATTTCCAAGAGAGCACACACATTTCAATGATTTCCCAAAGATTACAATAATTTCACTATCAAATATTTTAAAAATATTTCAAATAATTCGCAAAGATATCCAAATATTCTAGAAAGATTTCGCGAAGATTTCAATGATTTCCCCAAGATTTCACAAAGATTTAAATATTTCGCAAAGATTTCAGATAGATTTCCAAGAGATCACAAAGATTTAAACAATTTCACAAATGTTTTCAGATATTTCAAAAATATTCCGCAAAGATTTCCCAAGACTTCTAAAGATTTTGGGAAGATTTTACGAAAATTTCAATTATTTCCCAAAGATTTTAAAGATTTCAGATAGATTTCAAAGAGTGCGTAAAGATTTCAATGATTTCCAAAATATTTGAAAGATTTCACAAACACTTCAATGATTTCAATTATTTCACAAATATTACCAAATTTTTGGAAAAGATTTCACACAGATTTCAACGATTTTCCAATGATTTCAAAGATTTCACAAATATTTCGCAAAGATTTCAGATAGATTTCGAAGAGTGCACAAAGATTTCAATGATTTCCCAAAGATTTCAAAGATTTCACAAATATTTCGCAAAGATTTCGAATAGATATAAAAGATTGCACAAAGACTTCAATGATTTGAATGATTTCACAATTATTAACAAAGACTACCAAATATTTTCAAAAGATTTCACAATGGTTTTGGTGATATCTTAACGATTTCAAAGATTTCACAAAGATTTCAAGAATTTCGAATTATTAGGTTTCCTAAAGACTTAAATGATTTTTCAAAGTTTTCACAAATTTTTTGAATATTGCCAAATACTAAAAAAAAGTTAAAATATTTCGCAAAGATTTTCAAAGATTTCAGAAAGATTTCCGAAAGATTTCACAAAGATTTGAACGATTTCCACTAGCTTAGAAAAATTTCACAAATATTTTGCGAAGATTTCGGATATATTTGAAAGATTTCACAAATACTTCGATTATTTCACAAAGATTTCCGATAGATTTCAAAGAGTACACAAAGATTTCAGTGATTTCCCAAACATTACAATAATTTCATAAATATTATCAAATATTTCAAAAATATATTAAATATTTAACAGAGCTTTCAAAGATTTCAGAAAAATTTTCCGAAGTTTTCAATGATTTTCCCAAGATTTCGGATAGATTAAAATATTTCGCAAAGATTTCAGATAGATTTCCAAGAGCGCACAACCATTTCAATAATTTCCCAAATATTATAATAATTTCACATATATTAACAAATATTTTTAAAATATTTCAAATGATTCGCTAAGATTTCCAAAGGTTTCACGAAGATTGCAATGATTTCCCCAGGATTTCACAAAGATTTAAATATTTCGCAAAGATTTCAGACAGATTTTCAAGAGAGCACAAAGATTTCAATGATTCCCCAAAGATTTTACAAAGATTTCAACAATTTCACAAATATTCTCAGATATTTCAAAAATATTTCGCAAAGATTTCCAAAGATTTTGGGAAGATTTTACAAAAATTTTAATTATTTCCCAAAGATTTAAAAGATTTCAGATAGATTTCAAAGAGTGCGTCAAGACTTTAATGATTTCCCAAAGATTTAAAAGATTTCACGAACACTTCAATGGTTTCAATTATTTCACAAATATTACCAAATATTTTGAAAAGATTTCACAAAGATTTTGATGGTTTCTTGAAGATTTCATAAATATTTCGCAAAGATTTCGTATAGATTTGAAAGATTTCAATAATTTCACAAATATTATTGAATATTTCAAAAATATTTGAAATATTTCGAAAAGATTTTCAAAGATTTCCAAAGATTTTAGGAACATTTTACAAAGATTATAATTGTTTCCCAATGATTTTAAAGATTTCAAATATTTCGCTAATATTTCAGATAGATTTCGAAGATTGCACAACGATTTCAATGTTTGTTCAAAGATTTTAAAGATTTCACAAATATTTCGGATAGATTAAAAAGATTTCACAAAGACTTAAATGATTCCAAGTATTTCACCAATATCACCAAATATTTTGAAAAGATTTCACGAAGAATTTGACGATTTCTTGAAGGTTTCAAAGATTTCACAAATATTTCGCAAAGATATCGGGTAGATTTTAAAGATTTCACAAAGATTTGAACGATTTCCCATAGATTAAAAAAATTCCGCAAAGATTTCGGATAGATTTAAAAGATTTCACGAATACTTCAATTACTTCACAAAGATTTCCGATAGATTTCAAAGAGTATACAAAGATTTCAACAATTTTCCAAAGATTACAATAATTTCACACATATTATCAAATATTTTAAAAATATTTCAAATATTTCGCGAAGATTTCCAAAGATGCCGGAAAGATTTCAATGATTTCCCAAAGATTTCAGAAAGATTTCAAAGGTTTCACAAAGATTTCAGATAGATTTAAAAGATTTCAGAAAGAATTAAATGATTTCAATAATTTCACAAATATTACCTGATATTTTAAGAATATTTCAAATATTTTGAAAAGTTTTCCGAAGATATCAGAAAGATTTCACGAAGGTTTAAATGATTCCTAAAGGATTTCAAAGATTTCAGATATATTTTAAAGATTGTACAAAGATTTCAATAATTTCCCAAAAATTTCAATAATTTCAAAAATATTATCAGATATTTCAAAAATATTTCGCAAAGGTTTCCAAAGACTTTTAAAGAGTTTTTAGAAATATTTTACAAAGATTTTAATTATTGCCCGAAGATTTCTCAAAGATTTTAGATAACTTCCAAAGATTGCACAAAGATTTCAATGATTGACCAAAGATTTTAACGATTTCACAAATACTTCGCAAAGATTTCGGGTAGATTAAAAAAATTTGACAAAGACTTCAATGATTTCAATTATTTCACAAATATTACCAAATATTTCAGAAATATTCCAAATATTTTGAAAAGATTTCCAAAGATATCAGAAAGATTGCACAAGGATTTCAATGATTTCCCAAAGATTTCAAAGGTTTCACAAAGATTTCGGATAGATTTGAAAGATTTCACAAAGACTTAGAACTCGACTTAGAATCTCTAGACCTGGGTTCGAATCCCAGTGGAGCTGGAGAGGAATTTTTTTACAGCTATATAACCATTTTGGTTTAGACTAGTAGATCGAAAACCGTCATTCCATCCATAAATTTAAAAACTAGCTAAAACTATAAATATCTTATCTTTACTACTAATTAGAAAAATTATGTTTAATTAATTTTAGTCTCGTAAAATGAGATGGCTACTATTAAATTTTACGGCATTGCAAAGGAAGCTTTGTATGCTCATTGCTCAATTAACTTGAAAGTATTCATAAATAGTATCAATTTGAAATTTCTTTAAAGATGTCCAGAAATACTTCTAAATGTTTCTCTTGATGATTCATTTCCAGAATCAGTTCCTTGAAATTTCTAGTTTCTTGGCGTGTAATCATAACGAGGATCATTAAACTATACAATTCTGCGCTTGTACATTTTACGAGATACTTCCGTTTGTCTGAAAGTAACTCGTTTATTACCCAGCAAGTGGAATTAGCAAACTATCAAGAAAATCATCCCATTAATAAAAACGAATGCCTAAACAAAAACAATAAAAAAATAGCATACAAAACGAATTAGCTAATACCAAGCCTCGGACTCACTTCCGAAATTAAAAATAGTGTAGTGTCACCAATTTGAAGAAATAGTGTCAAAATAGTGTCATAAAATTTATTAAGTATAAAATTTAAGTTTAGTCTGAATTTAATACTGTACAGTCCGAAAGCAAAAGGTGTGCAAAGGAAAATTAATTATATTTTTTAAACAAAATTTCTAGTTTCCCAACCTGATATTTTAAAAGTATTAAAAATGAACTTCAATGTTTATCTAAAATCTTAATCTTCAGTTTATAAATGATCAAAACTCCTATTTATTTATCGCAGGCTTCACAATATTCTCCCTATTCTTCTCTTTATCTCTTTTCTTCACTTAAATGCGAATTGAATTAATAGAATCCAAGAAGAAAATTTAACTATTTTTGGTTCAAATTTCAGTCTATTAGGTTCAAATTTCTACTATTTAATTTGTTGTGGAAAATTTCATTAATTGGTTAAAAATTGAATTATTTTAGTCAAAATGAGAAATTTTTGTAAAAAAGTCATACTTCTTGGTTGAAAATTCAACTGTTTTGTTGAAAATTCTTCTTTTTGGCTTAAAAATTGAACAATTTAATTAGAATTTCTTTCCTTTCTACTAACAAATTTTGTTTGGTTGAAAATTCAACTATTTTGTTGAAAATTCATCTTTTTGGTTTGAAAATTCATATCTTCCAATAGAAATTTCACCTTTTTTGGTTAAAAATGCAAGTGTATGGATGGCTGAAAATGAACTTTTTTGTTGAAAATTCAACTGAAAATTGAAGTATATAATTCAAAAAGTTTAGAGACGAAATCAGCATAAACTTAAAATTTATCAAATAAAATTTGAGCTAAAACCATTTATTTAAAAATGCATGAATTTTGTTAGAAATGTTTTTTTTTTTAGTTGAAAATTAATTTTGTCGGTCGAAAAATCAATTATTTAGTAAAAATTTATGTATTTTGTTGACAATTTCGTCATTTTTTTAAAGAAAATTGATTCTTTGGTTAAAAATGCAATTGTTTTGTTGAAAATTAATCTGCTTTTGTCGAGAATTGAAGTATTTTGTTGAAAATTCGTTTTTTTTTGTTTAATCCAACTTTTTTTTATTTGGAATTGAATTTTTTTTTGCAATATCAATTATTACATTTTTCGTTGAAAATTAATCTTTTTATATTGAAAATTAAACTCATTGGTTAAAAGTCGAAGTAATTTTTTCAAAATTAATTCTTTTTTGTTAAAGATTCATAATTTTAGTTGTCAATTCGTCCTCCTTTATTAATTTTTTTCAACTGAAAATTTAACTAATTTGGGGAAAATTCAACTAATTGGTCAATAATTAACTTTTTCGTTACGAATTATTATTCTCGGGTTGAAAATTCATCTGTTTTGTTGAAAATTCGTTTGTTCCGTCGAAAATTAATTTTTTTATCTGAAAATTTAACTATTTTGTTGAAAATTCTACTAATTGAAAAAATAACTTTTTTGGAACTAAATAATATTCTCGGGTTGAAAATGCAACTGTTTTGAAAATTCATCTTTTCAGCACGTGAATTTATCAATTTGATTGCAATTTTTTTCCTTCCCTGAACAACAAATAATTTTTTGGTTGAAAATTCAACTATTTTGTTGAAAATTCATTTCTTTCTTTAGAAATTTCATCCTTTTTGGTTGAAGATGCAAGTGTCTAGTCGCTTGAAAATTAACTTTTTTGATGAAAATTCATCTGTTTTGCAAAAAATTTGTATTTTCAGCTTAAAAATGTAACAATTTGGTAGAAAATTTAACTATTTGGTGAAAAATTTATACAATTCGTTAAAAATTTGTTTTTATGGTAGAAAATCAATTTTTTGGTCGAAAATATAACTGTTTGTTTGAAAATTAATCCGTTTTAGTTGAAGATTTAGAGTATTTTATTGAAAATTAGCTTTTGTTGATTGAATACAGCTGTTTTTTATTTTAAATTCCAATCTTCTTTTGTTGACATATCGATTATTACATTTTTCGTTGAAAACTCATCTTTTCAGGTTTAAAGTTCGTTTTTTTTTGGTTAAAAATTAACTTTATAACTAAAAAATTTAACTTTTATGTTGAAAATTCAACTGATTGATTGAAAATTAACGTTTTTGTTGGAAATTCAAAATTCTCAATTGAAAATTCCAATTTTGTCGTAGAAATTTTTTTTTTTTTTTGTATAAAAATTGATTCTCTTAAATAAAAATTTAACTAATCCATTTTTTGTTAAAAACTGAAATTTCTCAGTTTAAAAATTCAACTATTCATTTTATAAAATTTAGAAATTGAAGAAATATAATTTGAAAATTAATCAAATAAAATTTAGACTAAAATCACGTCCATTGTTTAAACTATTTATTTAAAAATATATTTATTTTGTTGAAATACCGTCTGTCTGGTAGAAAATTAATTTTCTTGGTTGAAAATAAAATTTTGTTGCTGTAAATTCATACTTTTGAGTTGAAAATTCAACTGTTTTGTAGAAAATTCAAATTTTTGGCTTGAAAATTCAACAATTTTGAACCAAATTAAACTTTTCTTGTAGAAAATTCGATTTTCTACTGAAAATTATTTCTCTTAAATTAAATTTTTTTTATTTTATTTTTTTATTTATCAAGCTTCAAATCTACAAAAAGATACATTTCTAGTTAAAAATTTATCCTTTTTAGTTCAAAAAATCAACTATTTACTTTAAAAAATTCTGAAAAGAAAGAAATATTAACTAAAAATTAATGAAATAAAATTTTGACTCACATCACATCCATTCTTTAAACTAATAAAAAATACCAATCTTCTGTGTTGAAAATTATACTTTTTCGTCGACAATTAAACTACTTTGTTGAAAATTCAACTGTTTTGTGAAAAGCTCATCTTTTTGGGTAAAAATGCAACTGTTAGGTAAAAAATTAATCTCTTTTGGTTCATGATTCAAATTCTTTGGTGGAAATTTGTCCTTTTTGGTTTAATTGAATTGTTCTTGATTCAACATGAAAACATTTTCTTGATTAAAATATCAACTATTACAATTTTGATCAAGAATTCTTCTTTTTTTTGTTGAAAATTCATCTACTTGGGTGAACGAAAAAAATTGAGTCGGTAAATTTACGTAAAATAGGATGGGGGGGGGGTACTTACGGATCCTGAGAAAGAACGAAAAATTTCAAAAATATTTTTTAAGGAAGTGTAAAGAAATAATGGCCTTAGCGGGAAATTGTGAGAAAATAGTGTCACCGCTCAAAAAGTGTCAATAGTGTGGTGAAATCCAGGCCTGAAACAGTTTTTATTTGTATTTCCTATTTCGAATTTCTTCACATCCTTCATGTTCAATTTTTATTTCACAGTTATTTATTACTTATTCAAGTACTCCCACATAACTTTCTCTTTCGGCGCCTTATATGCAAATAAAACCAAAAGATTCTGGAAAATGGCATTGTTCTTTCATCTCTTGCACAATAAGTTGTGTGCTTATTCAATTGCAATCGTTGAGAGCTGGCAGAAATCTCTCACGAATCCCATTCACTTTCAGAGCAAATAATGCCATTTGATGCCAGTAAGTACCCTTGATGTGAACGATCACTGGATTTATTATCAATCTCATTAGGTATAATAAACGAGTCGATTCACGTCCTCGAGTGATGAGAATATTGCTACAAGTGATAGGGATTTGTTATAGGAGGGAACAAATGATTATATATTAAACATTGAAACTGGTTTATTTTTTAATTTTTCCGAAATTGTATCGTTTGAAAATAATTATTTTTTATAGTAGAAAAATTAATTAAAACCAATCATTGTTAATTAAAATTGAAACCAATCAATAATTAATTTAAACCTGAATTGTCCACAATTTATTGAAAAATGTTTGAAATGAAACTGTTTTAAATAAAAAACTTAAAAAAATTAAATAAATCCCAATTCAAAGTCTTCGGTATTAAAGAACCTGTAAATGAGGAATATCTACTTGAAATTTTACATTATACATTACTGGAGGCTTTTAGAATGAAGGAAATTGTCAACTTTCTACAAATTAATCAATTTCAAAACTTATAGGGATCGTACCTAAATTAGGTAACATCTCAAGGGGAAAGGGGGGGGGGGGGTCGAGACATTTTGTTACGATTTGTTACGGTAGGGGTTCCTTCACTCATATACGTAATTTTTGTGAATTCTCAAAAACTTTCTCCTAAAGATTATCTTTTTGGTTATACATTTTATTATTTGGTTGAAAATTTAATAATTGTCTTAATAGACATCTTTTTTTTTTTAAATTCCACTGTTTTATTAAAAATTCCTCATTTTGGGTTAAAAATTCAACTATTTTCGTTTAATAATAACCTTTTTTTAAAATTCATATTTTGTTGCTGATAAGTCAACTGAAATATTTTTTGGATGAAAAATATTTTTTCTGAAAATTTGTCTTTTTAATTCAAAAGTTCATATTTTTTTAGTAGAAATATTGCATCTTGGACGAAAATGCATTTTCTTTAAATTCAACTATTTCCTAAAAAATTTGTTAAATTTTTTTTCTGTAGAAAAGTCTATTGAAATCCTCTTGGATGAGAATTCAACTCTTTTTTTTGAAAATTTGTCTTTTTGATTTAAAAATTCACCTGTTTTTGTAGAATTTTCATCTTTCTTGGACAAAAATGCAACTGTTTGGTTGAAAATTAAACAATCTTGTTAAAAAGTCATACTTTTTGGTTCAAAATTCGACTATTTAGCAGAAAATTAACTTCTAGTTCACAATTCTTATTTCGGTATTGAAAAGTGATCTGGAATCTTTTTTGGATGAAAATTTAACTATTTTTTTTTTCTATTTCATCTGCTTTAAAAGAAATATTTCATTTTTATTGAATGCAAATGCAACTGTTCGATTGAAATTTCACTCTTTTTTGAAAATTTCTCTTTCTGGTTTAAAAATTCACCTGCTTTAGCAGAAATTACATCTCTGTTGGATAAAAATTGCAACTGTTAGCTTCAAAATTCAACAATTCTTTGAAAAGTCATACTATTTGGTTGAAAACTCTGCTGTTTTGTTGAAAATTTAACTATTTTGTAGAAAAATTTGTTTTGGATTCAATTTAATACTTTGGTGTTGAAAAGAGAACTGAAATCTTTTCTGGATGAAAATTCAACTATTTTTTAGAAAATTTTTTTTTTAAATTAAAAATTCATCTGTTTTCAGAAAAATTTCATCCTTCTGGAATAAAAGTGCAACTGGTTGGTTTAAAATTCAACAATTCTGTTAAAAAGTAATACTTTTCGTTGAAAATTCTACTGTTTTGTTCAAAAGTTAACTATTTTGTAGAAAATGTTTTTTTTGATTAAATTCAATACTTTGGTGTCGAAAAGAGAACTGAAATATTTTCTGGATGAAAATTCAACTATTTTTTTGAAATTTTTTTTTGTTTGAATTAAAACTTCATCTGTTTTCAGAAAAATTTCATCTTTCTTGGATAAAAGTGCAACTGTTTGGTTTAGAATTCAACAATTCTGTTAAAAAGTTATACTTTTGGTTGAAAATTCTACTGCTTGGTCAAAAGGTTAACTATTTCGTAGAAAATTTACTATTTGTTTAAAATTCATATTTTGGTGTTGAAAATGAACTGAAAGCTTTTCTGGATAAAAGTTCATCTTTAAAAAAAATTTGTCCTTTTTTTATTAAAAATTTATCTTTTTAAGTACGAATTTCATCTTTCTTGTACGAAAATTCAACTATTTGGTCGAGAATTCAACTATTTCGTTAACAATTTATCCCTCTTGGTTGAAAAAATTCGTCTTTTTGGATTTAAAAATTCAATTTTTTGTGTAGAAACTTATTTCTTGGTTAAAAATTCATATTTTGATCGTCAAAAGTCAATTTTGGATGAAAATTCAACTATTTTTTTTATTGTCTTCTATTTTTAAATAAAAATTCATCTGCGTTTAGAGAAATTTCATTTTTTTATGAAAATGCAACTCCTGAGTATAAAATTCAACAATTTTGTTGAAAAGTCATTGTTTTTGGGTAAAAATTCGTATTTCTGGATTGAAAATTAATTTTTTTTCGTAGAAACTTATTTCTTAATTAAAAATTCATATTTTTATCTTGAAAAGTCAACTAAAAACCTTTCGACCGAAAAATCAACTATTTTTTCAATTCACCTTTTTAATTTATAAATTCATCCGCTTTGGTAGAAATTTCTTTTTTTTTATGAAATAGCAACTTTTTGGTTAAAAAATATTCTCCTTTGTTTGAGTATTCAACTATTTTATTGGGAAGATTTGGTTGAATCACTTTGTTAAGAAATCATTTTTTTTTAAGAGTTATATTTTTAGTTGAAAATTCATCTCTTTGGTTCAAAGTTTCACTATTTTGTTGGAAATTAATCTTTTTAAATTGAAAATAAAACTAATTGGGTAAAGTTAAACTACATAAGCCTTCGGGTAAAAATTCATCTGTTTAGTGGAAGTCTTTTTTTTTAAATTAATTTTTTAACTGAAAATGTAACTTTTCCACTTTTTAAGATTGATATTCTCAGTTGAAAATTCTCCTTTATGGGGAAATAAAATAATGGTCTTGGTTTAAAATTTCATTTTTGTTGGGTAAAAATGCATCAATTTCGTGGAAAAATAGTTTTTTGCTGAATTCATATTTTTTGTTTGTAATTTCAATTTTTGTAGAGAAAATTCGTTGTTTGGCTTGAAGGTTCAACAATTTATGTAAAATTTTCTTTCTTTAGTGAAAAATCATTATTTGTTGAAAATTCGTCTTTTTGGTTTTAAAAAACAGTTTTTTTGTATCAATTTCATGTTTTTTGATTGAAATATAAACTACGACACTTTTTGTTGGAAATTTATATTTTTATTTTGAAAATTCAACTATTATATTAAAAATTTAATTATTTTGTGGAAAATTCAAGCATTTTGTTGAAAAGCCATCGTTCATAGTAGAAAATACATTTTTTTGTTTAAAATAAATTTAAAATTTGAAGATTTTAAATTTGTATCTGTAATTTGAGTACCGGTTCTTAGAAATGAAATATTTTCAAATTTAGTGCGTTAAAAATTGCAAATTTTGCCAGATTCCCCGTATTCTTGAAAATTTCTGAATTCCTTGATTTCTCTGTACTCTCTGGAATTCTGGAATGTTCTAAATTCCCTGAATTCCTTGAATATTCTGAATTTATGAAATTCCTTGGACCATAAGAGCTCTGAAATCCCTTAAATTTTCTCAATTCCATGAGATTATTAAATTTTCTAAATTCCTGAGGATCTCTGAAATCCTTCATTTCTCTGAATTTTTGGAATTCTTGGAATAATATGAATTCCCTAAACCCTCTGAAACCCTCTAAATTTCCATTACATCCTTAAATTCCCAAAA
The DNA here is from genome assembly GCA_932178445.1 of Andricus quercusramuli. Classification (NCBI taxonomy): domain Eukaryota; kingdom Metazoa; phylum Arthropoda; class Insecta; order Hymenoptera; family Cynipidae; genus Andricus; species Andricus quercusramuli. The sequence goes on along the minus strand of CAKNXH010074084.1, from coordinate 9,832 downwards.
TTCTCTAAAATTCAATAAATATTTGGAACTCTCTGAATTTCTTGAATATACGGAATTCTCTAAATTCCTTAAATATTATAAATTCCTGTAACTCTTAATTCTTTAAATACATACCCTGAATTCCTGCAAATCTTCTGAATTCTGTAAATTCCATAAATTCATAGAGTTTCTTGAATTCCTCCAAATCTTTTAAATCCCTCTTAATTCTTTTCATTATTTCAAAGTGGTTGAAATTCATGGAGTTCTGAGAATTCTACAAAAACCACGAATTCAAGTAATTCAAATCATTCAGAGAATTTAGATGAATTCAGATATGTCTGTGAATTCAGAAGAATTAAGAAGCTTTCAAGGAAGATAACAGAATTCAAAAAGACTTAAAAAAGTTCAAAAGCATCCCAAGCAATTCATAAGAATAAAAATGATAAGAAACTGAATATTTTTTAGGTAGATTTCTTATTTTCCAAGACCCTTTCCAGATTAATATGTAAAAAAATCCCTAGGAAATAACACCATGCTGCTAAAATTATTATTTTTTGAAGTGATTAAATTGAACAATTTTAAAATTGAAATTATTGTCATCTTGTTTTAAATTTGTATATTATTAATTGACTATGTAACGTTTCCCGCGCGCCTATAATATTGCTGCGTAACAATAATTAAAGTGATTATTGTCTATCAAATTACTTCCATCCGATTTACTTCCCAAATTAAAAAAAACAACTGAATATTATTTTTTTATACAAATATTTTCATGGTATATTGTATATGTTATCTTTTCTCTACTCTATGAAAGTTTAAAAGAAGTAAACAGTGACGCCGTTTTTTTCCTTTGTGTACTTTACGTCAGCAGTTTATGCTTATAATCGTTTCTAAAGAATAAAAAGTCATTTCTGCGAAGATAATCATTAACGCTCTGACAAAAAAGTGATTTTCGATTTTACGATAAGAAATGAAGATCGCAATTCTTCTGTTGACATTATTGATTATTTGTGAGTACGAAATATGTACATTTAAAAAAACTTTTAACTATTTAATACACTTGGTCCCAAGAAAAGGTTCAAACCCTCTGTAGTCAATATCCTAAAAATGAAATGGACTACAGCTTTTGTGCGAAATCTGGACATTAATGATTTGGAATATCTCCCTTTTTTTAAAAACCGCTTTTGTGATTGTGCTTTCCGCTTTCATCACTTCCATATGGATGCGATGATTACGAGAGAAAAATAAAAACAAGTGATTCATTTTTTAAGAAGAACGATGAGAAAATTTTAAAACAATTTTGTAACTAGAAAAACAAGGTGTAACCTAAGAAATTACTCTTGTTAAGTTTATGTAAACATATATTAGCTCCCCCCTCTTACTCTACGTAATTTATCGTTTCCAGAAATAATAAGATATGGGACTAATTACAATTTTTTTATATTTAAGATAATGCTTTGCAGGGTGAAAATTCATTTTCAAAATTCTCTGATTTTTCCTTTGACCAATTTTTTATTTTCCCTAATCATTAAGATTCAAATACCAGCATTTTCTTCAAGTAATATTTTTAACAAAAGTTCTTTAGAAACAGAATAAAACAATATTTCAGATACAAATTTAAAATTTTCAAATTTATTAATTTATTTTAAACAAAAAATGACTTTTTTACCATATAGCATGATTTTTAACAAAATACTTGCAGTTTGACAAAATATTTAAATTTTCAACAAAATAATAAAATTTTCAACCAAATACTAGAATTTTCAAGAAAATAATTGAGTTATCCACAAAATCATTGAATTTTTACCCTAAAAACATGAATTTTCAACCTGAAAACATGAATTTTCAACAGGAAATTCAATAGTTAATATTTCAACCAAAAAATATGAAATTTAGTTTAAAAAATGAATTTTAAAACCACATAGATGAATTTCTAACAAATGAAATTTTTTCAGTACTGAAGAAAAATGTTTACCTAAACTGTTGAACCTTCAAGCCAAAAGATGAGTTTTCCATGTAAAAATTGAATTTTCAATCAGAAAATATGAATTTTCAGCAAAAAAATTAATTTTCAACAAAAGTAGGTCAATTTCTAACGGAAGAGACCATTTGAATTTTCAGTTAAAAGCATAAATTTTTAACAAAATATTAAAACTTCCAACCAAAGAGATGAATGAAAAAATAAAATAGTTGAATCCACAAGCAAACAAGATTAATTTTTAAATAACCGTTGCATTTTTATTCAAGGAAGATGAAATTTCTATAATACTAAAACAGATGAATTTTTGAATCAAAAACACAAATTTGAAAAAGATTGAATCTTCATCTAGAAAATATTCTAATTTGACTTTCCAGCATTTAAATATGAGTTTTAAATAAGAAGAAAATTTTCTTCGACGATACTTGAATTTTCAACAAAACAGTTGAATTTTTAACAACAAAAAAAAAGACTTTTTAACAAAAATATTGAATCTTCAACCAAGTACTTGCTTCTTCATCCAAGAAGAGTGAAATTTCTACTAAAACAGATGAATTTTCAATATAAAAAAATCAAATTAAAAAAAAAATTGAATTCTCATCCAAAAAAGATTTTAGTTTAACTATTCAACATTAAAATATGAAATTTGAACAAGAAGTCAATTTTCGACAAAGAAACTGATTTTTCGACCCAAAAAGACGAATGTCAAACAAAATAGTTCAATTTTTAAACAAAAAGGATGAATTTTTAACAAAATTATTGAATCTTCAACCAAATATTTGCATTTTTATCCAAGAAAGATGAAATTTCTACAAAAACAGATGAATTTTTAAATAAAAAAATCAATATTTAAGAAAAATTTGAATTTTCATCAAAAAAAGATTTAAGTTTGACTATTCAACATTAAAATATGGGTTTCAAACAAGAAGTCAATTTTCTACGAAGATACTTGATTTTTCAACCCAAAACGACGAATTTTCAACAACACAGTTGAATTTTTAAACAAAAAGGATTACTTTTCAACAAAATTATTGAATTTTCTGCCAAATAGTTGCATTTTTGTCAAGAAAGATGAAATTTTTACTAAAACAGATGAATTTTTAAATTTTAAATTAAAAAATTCCCTGATTTTTCCCTGAATAATTTTTCATTTTCCCTGATCATTAATAATTGAATAACAAAATCTCAAGCTTGTAACATTTTTCACCTAGAATCTTTTTAATCGGAATAAAAGAACTTCAAATTAAAATTGAATTATTTCAAATTTATTCTGTTTGACAGTTATTTAAAGTTATAGAAATTGTCTGACTTTTGCAAATTTTTTTTTTCTAAATCCCTGACTATTCCTTGATTTCTATACAATTACTGTGAGTTATGTGTTTTATTCGAAAATTTCCAAAAATTACGCACATGAACGAGCAACTAAATTCAAGTACAGTCCCTTACCTAAATCACATTTTCATAAATGTTGTTTCGATAGTGATATTTTAACCCTTAAAGTTATCCCCTCTCTGTGATAACATAAAGAATGAGGGGGGTCGCTGAAGACCCTAGCAGAAATTTCTTTATTGTAACAAGGATTTTTAATATTTTCGCACCAAAATTTTCTTGGATATACTTTTTTATATCCTTTATAAGATAAAACAATTTAATATATTTATTTTTGATTTTAACATAAGAAAAAAAATTAGAAACTAAAAAGAAATGGAAAAAATGACTCGCGATTAGAAAAAAGCGGGGTCAAGAAGACCCCAGGGATAACTTTAAGGGTTAAATTCAACTTACACACACTTACTATAGAAAAAGAATTTCATAATTAACAGGTTTTTCTCGAAACGTTTTGGGAAATGAAAAAGTAGCACTGCCGGAACCTATTAATTATGTACTCAACAATAAGTGGGCTTCGTTTTGCTACAAAGAACACCAAAAAGCCGATAAGGAGAGGAATGAAATAATTAAAGCTTATAATGATAAGATTAAAGACCTAAAAAAGAAAAATAAGGCTCATAAGCTACCCAATAAATTATTACACCCGATGTGTAACCAAGATGCCAAAATTCTAGGCAAAACGTCAAATTTGGTCCAAAAAGTCTGCACAGCGGATATATTCCAAGGACTAGAAATTGTAAAGGATACTGTTGAAATAATTTGTAATTCGGTCCTGATGTGGTAAGTTCCCTAATAATGCCGTCTGAAATTCTTTTATAAAAACATTTGACAGTTTATTATTAAAGTTTACAATTTATTTCTGTTTACAAATTTAAAAAATATATTTCATTATTTTTAGCGTTACAGGCCACCCGGGTTATGATTACAGCATTGATGGACCAAATTGAGGAATATGCTTCAGGTTGCGAGTTCAGAAAGGATATTGCTTATAAGATTGCTGTATTCTTTTATATGGGTAATTGTCAAATTGTAGGCAAATTTTAGCACCTACAGTGGCAATCGCATTATTATTAGGAATTAAATATTTTATAACGGAAATTGATCTTATCGCATCTGAAAATTTAAAATACACAAGGGGCAGTTATGAAAATAAGAAATAATAATGAAACTCGTAAATGAAATACAGCAAGTGGATTTGAGGTTAGGAGATTGATGAAAGAGAGCGCGAGCTTTTAAAAAGTGCTTCCCCTCTAATTGACTTATTTAGCTCACTTCTTGAGTTCTGTATATTTATAAATAGAGGTTAGGAAACAGTAAACAAGACCTGCCCACCTGATCCACGCACACTCGCATATAAGTAGTCGTACGCTCTTCTGTTGTACCGTACGGTAATGATGCGAGAAAAATGATGAAGTTTAGCCTTTTTTGATATTTATAAAAAACAACAGATTTTAATCATAAAAAGTCACCTACTCATGAAAGAAAACACAGTTTAGCAAGTAACGGAATGGATTTTATAATTTTCTTTGATTCCGAAACTGGGTTTTAACGCACGTACGGGAATGACGTTTTTGTTATCAAAATGCACTTTTCAGTTTTAATATCAGATTCACGAAAAAAAGAGTTAATATTTCAAGCTAAATTTGGTAGAATCTTGGATTAAACAATACGCTTAATATTTCTGTATTTATTACTCAACTGTAACTACAATATTTTAGTAGAAAAAAAGACGTACGGTAATGACGTCTGAAATGACGAAAATCAAAGGACAATTACCCATATATTAATCAGGCTTGACTTTGTAAAAAAAATTGGTGAGTAGCTTCTAAGTTTAATTTTTGGGTATAAGGAAAAGAATGTTTTTGAATAAAGTGTTTTGCGCTAAAAAAAGGGCTATTTGTTCGACAAAACCTTAACCTTGAACAATTATATATTGAATAATATTGATAGATGATATTATTTATCAAACTATTTTTAAAGCCATACATACTTTTTCTATAAAATTTCTATTCACCTATACTGCTGTTCAAAGTAAACAGATACACAGACGACATTGTCGCTTAGGTCTGTTATCAAATAGAAGAGACTAAACCTAAGCCGCAATGTCACTCACGTATCTTTTTACCTTGACAGTGTATACCTTATCTTATATGGACTCGATGAATGTCGGAAACGAGTAAAACTTGCGAGCTACAGCTAATATTTATACGACCTTGAACTTCATGATTAAATCCTACAAGAAAAAAATGTTTTTGTTTTGTAAACTTATCTAATATTTGTTGCAAGGTGAAGTACTCTCTAAATCCGAATTAGTAGAAATTTTACTAATTTAATTAGTAGCATGGTATATCTGACTTAATTAGTAATTTTATCAGTTTCTACTAAATGAAATGGTAAGATTTTTGTTACTAAATGAATTAGTTAAGGTATTCTACTAATCTGCTTAGTAGTAGCAACTTACTAATTCAATGAGTAGCAATGAATTTCTAAGGAAACATAATTTAATAATTTTTAAAATACGTTCTGCTGTTTTTTGAGTTTTAATTAAGAAGGGTTAATGTTTTGTCAATACACCATCTATTTTTTCAATGCAGCCAAAATTTGAAGTCGTGAAATTAGGTAGAATAGCTATAGCTATTTTTCGTTCCCAAAATGTTCCTATGTTTGTGAATAAGTGGATTCTGATGGCAAAGAGTGGGTTAATATATAGAACTCCTGAAAATAAAACAAGAATTCAACGATAAAATTTGGACAACCACCACAAAATGCTCCTATTGCAATTCCCAAAAAACAAAATAAAAAATTTGTTTCTTTGGACAAAAATAAAAAAGAGGAATGAAAAATGAGAAGGCAACCAACCACATCCACTTCCTTCTCTTTTTTATTTCTTTCGTCTTTTTTATTTTTATTATTATCAAATTACAATAAAAAAACATGCAAAGTATTTACCAACGTTTCGGTACTCACACAGCATCCTTATCAAGGCAAGAAAATGAAAACAGGTGGGAATATGTTCCCATATGTTCCCACCTGTTTTCATTTTCTTTCCTTGATAAGGGTGCTGTGTGAGCGCCGAAACAATACTTTGCATGTTTTTTTATCGTAATTTGATAATAATAAAAATAAAAAAGACTAAAGAAGTAAAAGAGAGAAGGAAGGGGATTTGGTTGGTTGTCTTCTCATTTTTCTTTCCTCTTTTTTATTTTTGTCCAAAGAAACAAATTTTTTATTTTGTTTTTTAGGAATTGCAATAGGAGCATTTTGTGATGGTTGCTCAAATTTTATTGTTGAATTCTTGTTTTATTTTCAGGAATTCTATATATTGACTTGATTATTGGACGTTAAATGAGATTTTGAATTTGATTTTAGTCTGATTCAGAATTCTTGAATTTCAAAGAGTGGGTTATAACTGCAATTAATAGCAGCATGAATAGTTTATCTTAGCTTCATTAAAATGGGTAAGTTTTTTGTTTAATATTAGTAATTACGTGAATAGTTTAAATGGAACTGGGAAAGTGTTGAAAAAATTTAGGTTAACTAAAATTTATTTTCAGAAAAATGCAAGACCGTCGAGGAATACAGTGTGCAGAAATTGGCTAAAATACATGAAAAACTAAAAGCATCTACATACTTTAAAGCGCGAAAATTTTTATTCAGTTTATCTAATTTTTTAAATGAAAATTTAACCATTATAGTTTTGTTTAAAAATTGATCATTTTTAGTTTGAAATTCAAATATTCATCTTCTTCATTGAGAATTCAACAGCTTGTTTGCAATTTTTTTCTCTCCCTTGACTGAAAAATCTTTTTCAGTTAAAAATTCAAATCATGTTGAAAAGTAGTTTTTTTTTTCGAATTCTGTTTCTGATTAAAAATTAATTTTTTTTCATGTCAACTACTACATTTGTCGTTCAGAATTCATCTTTTTTGGAATACAAATTTAATTACTGAGTTAAAAGCTGAACTCTTTTGTTTAAAATTAATTTCTTTTTTTGTTCAATATTCATCATTTTAATTAAAAAGTTTATCTCTTTGGTTGAAAAGTGAGCTACTTTGTTGAAAATTTGTTTTTACTTTAACAGAAAATTAATTCTTCTTGGAACTGAAAATGTAATTCTTCCAGTTGAAAATTCAACTATTCCAGTCAATGGTTCACCATTTCAATTGAAAATTCATCACTTTGGCTAAAAATTTGCTTTTTTCTGGAAAATTAATTTTTTAAGCTGAAAATTCAACTATTTGGTTGAAAGTTTGTCTTTTCCATATTAATCTATCATGATTTCTCTCAAATCCCATGGAATTCATTTGAATTTTTTCAATTCACTAGATTTCTAATAAATTTTCTCAATTGTACTTCATTTAATGGATTTTTTTTTAATTTATAAAAGTTTTTATTTAATTGGTCCTGAGGATCAATTTATAAAATGATCAGATGATTTGAAATGTTTTAAGGGATTTCAAGAGAATTTAAGGGATTCGAAATATATTAGGTTATTTCAAAAGTTTACAAAGAAATTTTTTAATATATTCAGTAATTTAATGGGATTTCAAAGGATTTAAAATATTCAAGGGTATTTTAAAAGATATCCATCGATTTGAAATATTTTAAGAAAATGTAAAAGATTTTATATCAATAGGTTGAAGGCATTTCAACCACTTTGAAATATTTCAAGGTATTTTGAAAGATTCCAAAGCATTTTCAAGAGATTTAAACAATTTTAAGGGATTTCCAAGGGTTTTAGTAATTTCAAAGAATTTTAATATTTTAATGGATTTCAAAGAATTTATTCTCGAGAGGTGAGGGATTTCGCGGGGTTTCAAAGATTTGAAGAGATTTTCAAATATTTTTTGCAATTCATTTGCAATTTGCTCTGAATTCTTATTAGTTTATCCTGGATTCTTTCAAATTCTTTTTAATTCTTCTAAATTCACTCAACTTTACACAATTCAAGGAATTTAAAAAAGTTTCTGTTCGATTAATCTTGAAGTTTTTTTAACTCACCTTAAATTCGTAGGAATTTGATAGAATTCCTTTAAATGCGTTTTTCATTTTTCTAAACTCATTTTAAGTTTACTGTATTGAATGAATTTCTCCATATTTTCGAATTCACTTGATTGTTTTTGAAAATCAGTATGATTTTTTATAAATTTCATCGAATTCTACTCGTTTTCCTCAAATTCGCCGAGTTCACTCAAACTTTACTGAAATAAATGGATTTTTTCAATTTTTTTCCAATTCATTTGAATTCTTTTGAATTGTTTTGTAGTCAATAGTCACTTTTTTGTTAGAAATTAGTAGGTTTTCAAAGATTTGAAGAGATTTTATAATTATTTTTTGGACTTTACCCTGAATTCTTATTAATTTAGCCTGAATTCTTTTAAATTCTTCAGAATTCTTTTGAATTTATTTATTTACTTGAATTCTTCTGAATTTACTCAATTCGACTCAATTTTACTCAATACCTATTGCAAACATATACAACAATCTTTCAATTCTTAGGCATTTCATCAAATTTTTTTGAATTTCCTTGCATTTTTCTAAGCTCATTTCAAAGTTACTGAATTCAGTGAATGTTTTTCATATTTTTAAATTAATTTCGGTCAATTTGATTTTCTTAAATTTGCCTTAATTTTTAATGAATTTCATCGAATTTTTTTCGATGATCTTAAATTCCTCTAAATTTATTCCAATTTCACGAGAATCAATGTAATTTTTATGATTTTACACACTGTTTCGAACACATTCAATTCTTTTGAATTTAAATACAATTTTTTTGAAATCTTATGAATTTATCCTGAATTTGTTACCCTCTGAGTGCAAAAAAAAATACCCTGCGAGCGTGAAAAAAGTACCCTTTGGTCTTTTTTCTACAATTTTCATTAAAATGTTTATAAACAAAAGAAAACCTTAGCCTTCAACAATTATACTTTGGATAATATCGATAGATGATTCTGTATATCAAATGACGTCAATATTAGCTTTGTAGAGGCGTTGTTTTTCTTTGCTCGATTTTATGAATACGTTTGGACTAAACGTAAATCCACCATGGCCAAAAATAACTATCCTAAAAAACAGTTGAACTGATGTGAAGGAATAACACAAACTAATTATAATCATCTGCAGCAAACATTTCAATACAAATTTGGAAACAACGTTAAACAATCGTCTTGTAGAGACGCTGTATTCATTTTGCTTTATTTTATTAATTAAATAGGATTGAATATGAATTTGTTATTTCCAAAACATTAATTAATTGACTAATATGATGTTAATGTTTTTTGTCTACTTGGCCTGAAATCAATATTTTTTTAATATTGATTATTGATTTTATGAGTTGTGCAAAAATTCTCTGTAGCATCATAAAATAAAAAGATTAAGATAAAAGATTATAGATTAAAGCATCAGACTGGAAATCCGAAAGACCTGGTGTTCGAATCCCAGCGGAGCTAGAGAGATTTTTTTCACAACTCATAAAATCAATAATCA
>CAKNXH010074083.1:8445-25913 GCA_932178445.1 Andricus quercusramuli | reverse complement strand
GGTTGAATCCTAGCGGAGCTAGAGAGATTTTTTTCACAACTCATAAACTCAATAATCAATATTTAAAAAATATTGATTTTAGACCAAGTAGAAAGAACCTTTAACATCATATTAATTACTATTTCGCTGGTCAAAAAACATAACATCAATTAATTAAAATTAATAATTGACTTTATTTCTATTTATATATTTAATTCTTTTAACAGTTGAAACATTGCATTGGAACTTGTATTCATTTTAATTTGGCAGCGAATACGATCCATTAGGTAAAGCATCACAAAAACCACTTTAGGTAGATGTCTTTTTATAGCTTTATTTGAACAGTCTGTCAAACTGAAAAATGAATCTATTTTATATAACAGAATATGCTCAAGAATGGTTTAATCCAAGGTCCAAAAGATACGGAACAAGACAGCAAAAAAACGTCTTGCGTAGGCATTGTGTTACTTTTAACTTCACTGTAATTTAACTTAAATAATTGCATAAATCTTCGAATAAAAAGTAAAAATAATCGAGTTTTCTAGATACTATTTTATTTAAAAATTAAATTTATTCAGAAAAAAGATCTCCTTTCGCTCCGCTGGGATTCGAACGCCAGGTCAACTGATTGCCGGTCATGTGCTCTACCAGTGAGCTATACTAAAGAGATCAGAAGAATCCTTTTTCTGAAACACGCTTCTTTTTTGCACGATGTTATGGTTTAATACGAGTCAATTTTACTAGGAATCTGTATTATCATAGGAGATGGTAACGATCAATCAGAAGAGAAATATTTTCACACGTCGTGAAAATGGAAATCTATAATATCGATCAAAGTCATCTCCTCTAATACAGAAAATTTTTAACGTCTTTCCAGACTAGATGGAGCTGAAAATTTTTAATTTTAAAATCAAATTTATTCAGAAAAAATATTCCTCCCATCTCTCTAGTAGCTTAGTGGTAGAGCACCTGACCGGCAATCAGTTGAGCTAGCGTTCGAATCCCAGCGGAGTGAAAGGAGAAGATCTTTTTTCTGAATTAATTAAATTAAATTTTTTTTAATTTATAGCTCCATCTAGTCTTAAAAGACGTTAAAGATTTTCTGTATTAGAGGAGATAACTTAGATCGATATTGTAGATTTCCATTTTCACGGTGTGTGAAAAGATTTCTTTTCTGATTTCTTTTCTACTCCATGAAGTTGAACACTTATTTCCCATAAGAAAAAAAGACGTTTTTGTAAATTTTATTCAGATTCTTCAATATTATCTGAATCGAGTTAAAACTCAAAAATTCTTTTCAAAATTAGCCAGAGAATACAAATAAAATATTACTTTTCGAATATCACCTCCGTAAATCTGTTTTATAGTGTCCCAAAAAAACCCCATAAGTGAAAAAATCGGTTTTGCGGTTATGCTGATAATTAGATGTTTAGAAACATTGTTTTAAACAATTTAATATTGTTTTTAGCAATTTTATCTTAGAATTGAGTTGGAAGGTCGTGGGTTTTTCCAAAAAATTTCACTTTTTATCCAATTTTCAATCAGAGCAAGGTAATACCAAATTAACGTTAACTAACATGATTGTTTAGACAATTTATTATTATTGTTAATAATATTCTCTTTGAATAATGCAAGAAATTGCGGTTTTTTCTAAAATTTAAAACGTTTTGTCGACTTTTCACTTGGGGTGTGTTAATATTCATTTCAATTCAGTAAAAATAATTGTTTAAACAAATTATTATTGTCTATAGCTATCTTCTCTTAGATAAGTGTTAGAAAGTTGCAGTTTTTTTCTGAAATTTTTGACTTTCGTTTCATTTAGAGCGAAGTAATAATTATCTGAAGGTAGACAAACATAATTGTTCAAATAATTTATTATTATCGTTAATAATATTTTCTTTCCTTAATGGTAGAAAGTTGTGATTTTATCTTAAATTCTCAACTATTTGTCTATTTTCCACTTGGAGTGACTTAATAATTATTTAAGTTAAGCAAAAATAATTGTTTAAACAAATTATAGTTGTTCAGAACTATCTTCATCCATATTAATGCCAGATAGTTGCGGTTTTTTTTCTGAAATTTTGAACTTTTTGTGCACTTTTCACTTACTATAACTATAACTAAAACTATCTTCTCTCAGATAAGTGCTAGAAAGTTGCGGTTTTTTCTGAAATATTTAACTTTGCTCTGCCTTTTTAATTATGAACAAATAAAAAATAAACATTAGAGAGAAACAAATTTTTTACAAGTAATTTAGAGACCTAGTCCTCCCACCTACTCCTAATTATTTCATTTTGTGTTTTTTTTCTGTTGTGCAAGATAGCTTTTTGTGTTCAAATTAATTTTTTCAACATTGAGAAAAGAGCGAAAATAATTCACTTAAAGAAGTAGAATACTATTTAAAAAATTATTTTTGTTGAGTTTTACATATTATTTGTTCACAACTGAAAAGCCAAAGCAAAACTAAAGATTACAGAAAAAAAAACTTTCTAGCATTACTCTAGCAGAAGATAGTTATAAACAATTGATATTGTTTAAACAACTATGTTTGTTAATTGGCATTATTTATTACTTTACTAAGTAAAAAGTGGGTAAAAAGTGAAATATTTCAGAAGAAACCGCAACTATATTGCATTAATACAGAAGAAGATAGTTATAAACAGTAATAATTTGTTTAAATAATTATTCTTGCTGAATTGATTTAATTATTAACTCATCCTATGTGAAAAGTAGGCACATAGTTTTAAATTTCAGAAAAAATGCAACTTTCTAGCATTATTCAAATTTAATATTAATAATAATAATAACTTGTTTGAACAAATAATTTTGTCAACTTTTATTATTTAACTCACTTTAATTGAAAATTGAACACAAAGTGGAAAATTTTGGAAAAAACTGCAATTTTCTTGCATTGTTCTAAGAGAATATTATTAGCAATAATAATAAATTGTTCAAACAATTATTGTTTGTTAACATCAATCAGGTATTACTTCGCTATAATTTAAAATTGGACAAAAGTGAAATTTTTTTGAAATAACATCTAATTATCAGTATAAAGTAGTAATTTATGTATCATAAACAATTTTCATTAAGAAAATTGCAAAAAAATCATAATTTGTTGTTGTACAGATCAGAATTTTTCTGGAGAGCGAAATAAAATTCGGTGGAATCGAAATCACCAGAAGATAAAACAAAAGCTTACTTCCGAGCTGAAGTATTTCTGAATTGAGGCCAAAAAAGTATGATTAAAAAAATTATCCAGTTCCGTGAAATTGAATGTGGAAGTTTACAATCTCAAAGTTAAAGGAATCTAAAATTGGAACAGGCTCAGTTGCGGATGACTGTAAAAAGTGCAATTATTCATCAAAACAAAGAACTTAGTTCCAAATTATTGAGTTGCTAAATTTAGTTTTTTCACCTAATTTCGAACTAAATTAATAAGCTCAATTAGCAAATCCAACTATTTTTAGTTGAAATTTCAATTTTTTCTGGTGAAAAGTTTACTACTGAATTTTTGGGTAAAAATTCACATTTTTTGGTTCAAACTTTAATTATTTTATTCAAAATTCAACAATTTTGTTAAAAAATCATGCTTTTTGGTTGAAAATGCTACTGTTTTGTTGAAAATCTTTTTTTATTTGAAAATGCCTCTCTTCTTGTAGAAAGTTCATCTCCCTTTTTGCTAAGAATACAACTTTCTGATTAAACATTAATTTGTTTTGGCTGAAAATTAACCTTCTTGTTGAAAATGCATATTTTTGAGTAGAGAATTAAACTATTTTGTAGAACATTTTTATTTTCGGCTAAAAAATGAGACAATGTGGTAGAAAATTTAACTGTATGTTCGAAAGTTGAACTAATTTGTTGAAAATAAAATTTGTTATTTAAAGATTCATCATTTTGGTTGAAAATATTTAAACTATTTTTTTTTCTTTAGCGAAAAATTATATTTTTCAACTGAAAATTTAACTATTTGATTGAAAATTCATGTATTCTGTTGAAAATTTGTCAATTTTCGTTGAAGATTGAACCATTTGTCTACAAAAATACAACTTTTTAATTAGAATTGATATATTTTGTTGAAAATTTGTCTTTTTTAGTATAAAATTAATTTTTTGCTTGAAGATTTATAAATATTATTGAAAACTCATCTCTTTGGTTGAAATATAAATTACTTTGTTAATAATTCCCTTTTTAGGGCAAGAATTAATTTTTAAACTGAAAATTTAACTATTTGGTTGAAAATTCTGTTTGTTTGAAAATGATCTCTTTTGTTCAAGATTTACATTTTTGGGTTGAGAATTCAACTGTTTCCACAACAAAATTGTCCTTTTGGCTTAAAAATTTAACAATTTGCTGGAAAATACGTTTTTATATTGAAAATTAATCTTTTTATCTTTTCAAGTTAAAAATTCAATTATTTGATTCAAATTTGAGGTAGTTTGTTGAAATTTCATAGTTTTTGATAGGCAATTAATTTTCTTGGTTGAGAATTCAATTATTTTGTAGAGAATTTATATTTTTGGCTGAAAAATCAACAATTTGTTCAAAATTTGAATTACTTTATTAACAATTAATATTGTTCGTTAAAGATTCATCATTTTAGATAAAAAATGTAAATTCATATTTTTCTTTGGTTAAAAATTCATCTTTTATGACTGAGATTTTAAATATTCCACTTTCGATTGAAAATATATCTTTTTTAGTTGGGAAATTAACTATTTAGTTAAAAGCAAATGTACCCTGTTAAAAATTACTCCTTTTTGGTTGGAGATTGAACTATTTGTTGAGAAAAATTTAACTTTTCAGTTAAAACTGTTGTATTTCTTTTAAAAAATCGTAGCTTGGTTGAAAATTCAACTACTTCGTTGAAAATGTTTGTATTTTGTTAAGAATTCATTTTTTTTTAGTAGAAAATTAAGTTTTTGGTTGAAGATTTATAATTTTAGGTGAAAATTCATCTCTGATTGAAAAATAAACTACCTTGCTGATAATTCGTTCTTTGGTTAGAAATATTTTTTTTAAACTAAAAACTTAACTGTTCAGTTGAAAATGTAACTGTTTGGTTAAAAATGTAACTGTTTGGTTCAAAATGAACTCTTTTGTTGATAATTTATATTTTCGGGTTGAGAATTCAACGTGTTTTTTAAATTCGTATTTTTGGCTTAAAAATTCAACAATTTGGTAGAAAATACATTTTTTAAATTGAAAATTAATTTTTTTAAATGAAAATTTAACTATGTATTTTTTGATTAAAATGTGATCATTTATTGTTTAATTTTATGTTTTTCTAAATGATTTTTTTATCGTAAATTCTTTATGATCATTAAAAATAATTAATCTTTATATCGGATTTTCCAAAACTTCAGTATCTCATTAAAAATTATAAGAATCAAATAATTTCAAATTACTTCAAAACACAACCATACATTATTTATCTATCATCAATTATCAACCATTCTCATCTAATTTTCCTAACATTCTTCGAACATTAGACCCTTTCCAACGGTAATATTAATATGAGATTATACTTTTGTATTTAATATAATCAGTACTAAAATTTTTTGAAGTTTAATTAAAAATTATTACTAATAAACAATCAGATACCATTATCTAATGTTCTAAACTATGTGAAAAAACGTTAGTCTCTTCCGGAAAACAACATTAATCGTAAAGTCCACCATTAATAAAATATATCTACTTGATACCAAACCATAAATCATATTTTTTAGAGGATGATTGATAATTAGTCTGATCCATCATTAGTATCATAATTATGATCTACCGATCATAAAATTATTCTTCAGTTTTATTAAAGTCACACAAAAAAACTAATTTATTCAACAATGAAACCGGAAATTGATCCATTATTAAATAATCCCGCTGGTTTACAATTTTTATTTTTTTAAATTATAACAGGGACTCGATTCGCAAACTGATATCAAATCCATTTTATACCAATTCATCAATCAATCCTCACATGATACTTCTTAATGGATAGATATTGTCTAAAGTGTAATCTGTTTCACCATTATCAAGATCATCATCCTTAACTAACATCCTCAAAATTTTCTTTAAAAACAACTAACTTGAAAATCTTCATTCTGATACTGAATTTGGTAATCAATCTCAAAATCTACGAAATTTTTAAAATAATATTACAGAATATAAAAGATTTTCCAATTCATCAAAGATGATGTTTAGCATTAAATAATTTTGGAACTAAAATTTGTCAGTTTTTTTCGTTTCTGAATTGAAAAACGTTTATGTTTGGCTGTTTACATTATCGGAACGTTTCTGTCTAATCATAGCATCCAAAGTAAACTAGATTGAAAAATGTTAACCGGAAATTCTGTTACTATTTCAACATCAATAACACCCTCAGCACTACTGATTTATCAAAAAATCTTGCTCGCTTTGAGCAAATTCTTATTATTAGCTGAAACTACCTGATCTTCAAATTGACTGACCTGCTCTCACCAATTAAATGATCAATATTTCATTTTTCCAAAATGGTTGATCTATTGCTAATTTAATATATTCAGTTTGCCCATGTGTACGAATCATCAAACCGGCAGATGATGTCTAATCATTAATATGATTCACCATTATCAACATCTCAACATCATCATTATCATCTCCATCCTGGTCATCATTATCAATTATGAATCAGCAAACAACAACCATCCTAATATGACTTTTCGAAAACTATCCCCAAATGTCAATCTCTTCTGGAAAATATCATTAACAAAAGATGTTTTAACTTGTCCAGTACCATATCCATCTGATGCCAATCTATCAATCACCATCCTTAGAGATGGTGATCCCTATTAGTCTTATTCCGTCAACATCATCACCTTTCACAAAATCTTCCTTAACTTCAAGCAAATCTCAACAACCGTCCAAACAATGAATGCATTCATTATCAAGTACCCACTCACCCAGCATGATGTTTAGTATATGGATTCGGCGTCGTCGTCACTCGAAGAAAAACCGGCGGACTTGTTTCTCTCTGAGGATAATTATTATGGAATCCAGAAAAGCCAGAAGCCCGAATTCCACTATAATCATTAACCGAAACTGCACTGAGTTTATCCGTTCTGATTGGTCGTTGATCAACCTCATCAAAAAGCCGATGCCCCACGTGATGACGAGTATTCAGCTCGAGACGTTCCGTGTCCTTGAAGTCCCTTCCGATGACCTCTTGACTCATTGGATTTCTCGTCGTCTCCTGGAAACTCTCGCGATTCGCTGCCTCGTGAAATCGACCCCACTGACCTTCATGATTATGTCGACTGTGGGACTGAACACCATGCCTAATTGGCCATCCATTCCTATGATGAAGACTTCCATGGTGTTCGTGATTTTGAGTTACGATTTCCGAAATCAGAGAAAAAATAACTACTGTCTTCCAAAAAATTGGCTGGACCATTTCCAATTTTTTGGGAAGTCTCCTATTCCACTGGAGCAAGATATCTTTGGTTGAAAACACTATCACATGATTACATTTAATTTTTTTTTTCTAAAATCACTTGTGACCTATTTTTATGATTTTTGGCGAACTTTTATGGATTTTTTTGGGGTAAGAATTTGGAGAAAGTATTGAAATCACTTCACAAGGTGTTTCCGGTGCAAAATTGTACGAAGGCAGTGAATGCACTACTGAACGAGACTCAGAGTGTCGGCAGGCTCCACGTGTTTCAGTTGTTCGTTTACCCCACTCTCATCTCTCTCCTGACTCTCTATCTCAATTTTTCTCCCTCTTGTTCTCTCTCTTTTTTTTATCTTCTTCTCAGTCTTATCCTTATTCTTGTTCCTTTCTGTGTGTTCTTCCTTTTCTATTTCTGCATTCTGTCTATTGCATTTGTTTCTCTTTGTAGTCTTTGTGTTTCCACTGCGAATGCAAGTCTTTCCCTCTAGGCTTTGCTACCTACTCTATCGCTTTGCTACGTTAAACTTTTCTGGTTTGTGGGATTCAGGCTCAACAATTTATTCGCATCTCCAATAACACTTCTCTTACAGTAGTGATCCAAATCTACAAGTATATTTATAAAAAAATTTTGTTTTCGTTTTGTATCCTTAAATTTGTTTATTAGTCTATGTGGGAAAATTCATAACGGAATTTTTGAATTCAATAACAGTAACCTTCTTTCTCTCTTCTTTTTGCAAAAGTGATCATTACTTTAAGATTGGCATGGCACACAGTGGGGCAATAAAAAACGCATCTGGACAAATTTATTTTCAGACCACAATTGTGATGCATTCGAGACAATTTTCGAGAAAAATCGAGATTTTCATGAAACACGTTTAGGTGAAATTACATCTTCATGGAGGTCTAGAATCTTGAAAAATCAGGATCTCAAGAATCTCGACACTTTTTATTTTATGAATTCAAGACATTTTCCAGAAAATTCGATATTTTCTTGAAACACGTTTAGTTGATCTCAAATCTTCATGGAGGTCTCAAATCTTTAAAAAATCAGGACCTCAAGAATCTCGAAACTTTTTATTCGATGCATTCGAGACGATTTCGAGAAAATTCGAGATTTTCTTGAAACACATTTAGGTAAACTCAAATCTTCATGAAGGTCTAGAATCTTTAAAAAATCAGGATCTCATGAATCTCGAACACTTTTATTTGATGCATTCCAGACAATTTCGAGAAAATTCGAGTTTTGTTTCAAACATGTTCAAGTGTACTCAAATCTTCATGTAAATCAAGAATCTTGAAAAAATCAGGATCTCAAGAATCTCGAAACTTTTTAGTTGATGAATTCGAGACATTTTCGAAAAAATTCGATATTTTCTTGAAACACGTTTAGGTGAGCTCAAATCTTCATGGAGGTCTAGAATCTTACAAAATCAGGATCTCAAGAATCTCGAAACTTTTTATTGGATGCATTCGAGACGATATCGAGAAAATTTTTTGATTTTCATGAAACAAGTTAAGTTGAATTCAAATCTTCATGGACGTCTAAAATCTTTAAAAAAATTAAGATCTCAAGAATCTCGAAAATTTGTATTTGATGCATTCGAGACGATTTCAAGAAAATTCAAGATTTGCTTGGAACACGTTCAAGTGTACTCAAATCTTCATGTAAATAAAGAATCTTAAAAAAATCAGGATCTCAAGAATCTCGAAATTTTTTATTTGATTCATTCGAGACGATTTCGAGAAAATTCGAGATTTTCTTGAAACACATTTGGTGAATTTAAATTTTAATGGAGATCAAGAAACTTAACAAAAATTTCAGAATCTCGAGTCGAGAATCTCGAAACTCTCTTTTAAGACTTCAAACTCTCATTGCAGATTTTTGAAAAAAAATTGTATGATTTTTTATTTAATAAAAGAAATTAAAAAAATTACTTTTGAAGTGTACCATTTCTTAACAAATGCTTGGATTTATTCAAAAATACCTAGAAAACATGAAGCAACTCTTCGAAAAATATTTTCAGTAGCAACGCGATTGTTTCAAAATTTATTCAATTTGTTATGAACAAATAAGTGCCTGAAAATGGTTTTGTGGGGATTGGCGGCGATTCGTTACTTGATTTGCACTGGATTTGAACTATTTATGGCCAAAAATAGTTCCTTAGTTAAATTAATAAAAGTTCATACATAATTTGTTATTTGAACAATTTTTATAAACAATTATTCATATCAGGAATTTATGATTGGATTAAAGTTTTTTCTACGGAATCGACCACATATTGCTTGAAAAGGAAATCGGGAAAAGGTCATCAAATAAAAATTTACAATTGTTTAAAAAATCTCAATTAACACATTCATCATTTAGCTATTTTTGGACGTATGAACTTGACTTTTTCCGAACAATCAACTATAAATAACTATCTTGTAAATTTTTAATGAGATTTCAATGACAATACACAATTGTTATTATTAACAATAATTGTTTGAACTTTTTATCATGTTGTGTATTTATCAATAAAATTCGGCTTTTTCTGACGGAATTAATAGCCAATTATTGAATATTGACTTCTTTCCATAGTTCTTTTAACGTAATCGGCTACTAATAAAATTTTTTCAACTTTTCCTAGACACTTGAAAAAAAACTACTGTTATTGCTATTATTAATTGAATTTAATTATAAATTATATATAGTATTTAATATAGAATTTTAACAAGTAATTCAATTTTTCTAGTTCTTTTTCAATAGAAAATTCATGTATTTTGTTGAAGTTTCGTTTTTTTGGTCGGAAATTAAGATTTTTGCTTAAAAATTCATCCTTTTGGTTGAAAACTTAACTATTTGGTTGAAAATTCATATATTTTGTTAAAAATCCGTCTTTTTGGTAGAAATAAATTTTCTTGTTTAAAAATGCATCTTTTAGATCGAAAATTGAACTTTGAATTGAATTTTGTTAGAAAATTAAGATTCTTGATTGGAAATGTATCTTTTCGGTTGAAAATTTATATTTTGTGATTAAAATTGAACCATTTTGGTAAAAAAATTAACTATTCTATTGCAAATTCATGTATTTTGTAAAAAAATATCGTCTTTTTGGTAAAAAATTAATCTTTATAGAAAGTTCAACTATAGTTGGTTAGAATACTGTGGAAAAGAATCATTTTTTGGTCAACTTTCAACTTTGGTTGAAAATTGAAATACTTGGTTAAAAATTCTTTTTCGTTTTGTTTGGAAATTAATTTTTAACTGAAAATTTACCTATTCCATTTTTTTCTGAAAAATTGGTCTTGTTTAGTTAAAAACTCAACTGTTTTGTTGAAAACTCACTGTTTTTTGTAGAAAAATCGTCTTTTTCGGTATAAAATGAATCTTATTGTTTGAAAATTCAACTATTTGGTTAACTTTCAGATATTTTGTTGAAAATTTAACAATTTTGTTGAAAATTGATATTTTTTATTTAAAAATGCATGTCTTTTGTTGAAAATTTGTCTTTTTGGTAGAAAGTTGACCTTCTTCGTTGGAAATTTATATCTGTGGTTGGAAATTTAACTATTTCGTTTTTTTGTGAAAAATTGATCTTTTTGGCAGAAAATCAACCTTTCTTGAAAATTCATAATTCTGGTTGAAAATTTAACTATTTCATTCCTGGTGAAAAATTGATGTTTTTTTGTTAAAAATTCAACAGTTTCGTTGAAAACTCATGTTCCTTTATTGAAAATTCGTCTTTTTGGATAGAAAATTAATCTTTTTATCTTAAAATTCAAATATTTGGTTTAAAGTTCAACTATTTTGGTGGAAAATTAATTAATTTAATTGTAAGTTTAACTATGTTCTTGAAATTAATTTTTGATTAATTTACTGAAAAATTAAATATTCCGTTTTTGATTGTAAAATCTTTTCCAGATGAAAATTCAACTATTTGGATAAAAATGGGTCTGTTTTTGGTAGAAGATTAATCTTATTAGTTAAAAATTCAACTACCTGGTTGAAAGCTGAACAACTTTCTTAAAAATTCATTGTTTAGTTGGAGATACATAATTTTAGTTAAAAATTCATCTCATTGATTGGAAATCCAACTATTCATTTGGAAGATCATTGTTTTTTGGTTAAAAATTGATTTTTTAATTGTAACTAATTGAGTTGAAGATTCATCATTTTAGTTGAAAATTCATCTGTTTTATTACAAATATAACTATTTTGTTGCAATTTTTTTGCAAAAAAAAATAATTTTTCAAATTGAAAATGAAGCTATTTCATTTTTGGTAGAAATTGTATATTTTTCATGAAAGGTTCATGCATTTTGTTAAAAGTTTGTCTTTTTTGGATGAATCTAACTGTTTTTGTTTTTAAATAAAAATTTGGAATGGTTGAAATATCATCTATTATATTTTTGGTTAAGAATTCATCTCTTTTGGTTAACAATTATTTTTTTTTGTATAGAAAATTTAACAAGTTTGTCGAAAAATCATTCTTTGGTTTAAGATTCATATTTTTAGTTGAAAATTCATCTCTTTGGTTAAAAATTTAATTCTTTTATTTAAAAATCGTGGTTTTGTGGTTGAAACTTAATTTTTAGCTTAAATTTTAACTATTCCATTCGAAGATTCATAATTTCAGTTGAAAATTAATTTCTTTGGCTAAAAATTTGACTTTTTTATAAAAAACTCGTTGTATTTTGGTAGAAAATTTATTTTTTGAGTGAAAATTTAACTATTCAATTTTGGTTAAAAACTTATCTTGTAGTTTTTGGTTGAAAATTTAATTTTCAACTGGAAACTTAACTATTCCATTAGAATATTCATCATTTCAGTTGAAAATTCATCCCTTTGGTTGAAAATTCAACTATTTTGTGAAAAAATCCTTGTCTTTTCTTAGACAGTTTATTTTTTGAGGGCAAATTTAACTATTCCATTTTTGGAATTCACCCCGAATTCTTATTAATTTACCGTGAATTCTTTCAATTCTTGGGAATTCTTTAGAATTTTTTGAATTTTCTTGAATTCTTCTTCATTTACTCCATTTTACTTAATTCAATGGATTTTGTTGAATTTTTTCAAGTTTTTGTGTAATGTATCCTGAGGATTAATTGACAAAATGATCGAAGGATTTGAAATATTTTAGGTTATTTGAAAAGACTACGAATAATTTTTTAATGAATTTCAGTAATTTATTGGGATATCAAAGGATTTGAAATATTTGAGGGTATTGTAAATATTCCCAGGCATTTTCAAGTCCTCTAAAAAGTTCCAAGGGATTTCAAAAGATATAAAAAATATGAAATATTTTAGGAAATTTAAAAAGATTCCCAGAATTTTTTTTATTTATTTCAATAGCTTGAAGGGATTTCAACGATTTAAAAATATTTCAGAGTATTTAAAAAGATTGTAAGGCATTTCCAAGAGATTTAAACAATTTCAAGGGATTTCCGAAGGTTTTAATAATTTTAAGGGTTTTTAAAATTTGCATGCGATTTTAAAAAACTTCCTAGAATTTTGGGTGATATGCAAGGATTTTACAGTACCTGTGAGGTTATAGGATATTTTAAAAGATTCCAAGGGATTCTATAAGATTTCCGAGAATTTTAATGATTTCAAGAGAGTTTCAAATGTTTTTTGCAATTCATTGGGAATTCGCGCTGAATTCTTATTGATTTATCCTGAATTCACACAATTTCGCTCAATATAGTGGATTTACAAAAAGTTTTTCTTCAATTCTTCCTAAAGTCTTTCAAGCTCAATTTAAATTCTTAGGCGTTTCATCAAATTCTTTTTAATTTTTCTAAAATCATTTCAAGCCTACTCAATTCAATAATTTGTTTCGCATTTTTGAATTCTTTTGAACTCACTAGATTGTTTTTTAAATTCAGTTTTAGTTTTTATGAATTTCTTCGAATTCTTCTAGTTTCCCTCAAATTCTTCTAAATTAACTCAAATTTCGTTGAAATCAATAGCACTTTTCGGTTTAAAATTTGTTTTCCAATTCATTTGAATTCTTTTGAATTTAACTTGAATTTTGTTAAAGTCTTATGAATTTATCCTGAATTTGTTACCCTTTGAGCGGGGAAAAAGTACCCTATGAGCGTGACAAAAAGTACCCTTTGATCCCTATATTTTATTTCATAGGGACTGTGAGGCCTGATTTTACGGAAACATTTGAATGAACATTTTCCTTAATTAAAAACATTTTATTTCTGAAATACTGCCTCTTTCATCTTAGGTCGCATTTTTCCTCCGTAGGAGACAGGACAATGTTCATTCCTTCCTTGAGCAATAACTGTCCCATATACCTCGAGTGATAAAGGTGTCGCTATTAAACTGTTGTAAATCTTGCAAGTCAGACGACGACATGTCCAACACGATGTTGTTTACAATACACACTTTCCATGTATTACTATTATACAAATAAAAAATTGAAGGATACAGGATACTAATGTCAAGATTAAGGAGCGAAAGTGTAACGGACTTCGATTTACGAGATAAGTCGACGTAATGATGGATTACTATCACTAATAGATTCAGTTTCCAAGATTAAATATAGAAAATTAAACAAAAACTTTTCAAAATTTTTAGAAGAAACTCCCACATATTCTATATTCTAATATTATCCACATTATCCACATATTCTAATATTTCCCTATTCTAGGTGTGCAGCAGAGGTGGGTAGTAGAGTAGAAGGGGGCGAGGCAGCCAAGACTTCACATTTTGGCGTGTAGAGCACTTGTTTGAAATGACATCAAAAATTGTATAGTGCCGTTAGAAAGCTTGATTCTTTGGCTACAAAATTGCCTGGTGGCATTTTGACGTATCTCCTCCATTACAGTTTCTACAACCGTTTTCCAGAGACGCTATGTTTTTGCTCAACTGTAAAAACGTGGGGCGAGGCAGCCAACCATTTCAGTAGTTATCAGGCGGCACACAAAGTTTTAATACACAGACATATAATAATGTATACGTTCTTTATTAGGTCCAAGATGGTATATAAGAATAACAAACAAAGTTAAATGTCTTCTCTGACATTCAATGGAAATCAAAAGAAAAACAAACAAAAACATTGGAAAAAATCGGAAAAATTAATATGTCATCTTCGTTGCTGTTATCCGAGGTATCATAAGGAGTTCATACCTACTTCGGGCGGCTTCGTCGAGGGCCGCCACAAGCAATTCGCTTTTTAGCCTTTTCTGCATCATCTGCCATTTGTTGGATACCTCGCCCCAAACGTGCTTTTCTCCAAAAAAAAATGTACACAAAAAATGTATAAATATCGAAAAACCAACCATTCCATCGTGTTAAGCACAGAATTCTACTACGGAAAATACTTAACTTTTTTTACAATCTATACACGAAGAATAAACAAACGTAAATCATGAAAATGTTTCATCTGCTAGTAGTTTTCCACAAATGACGCTGCTTTTTACAAACTGCGACAGTCACGACACTAACTTTCGGCAAGTATAGCGGACTAACCTATCCGACCTTACATTACAAAGGCGCGCGATTTCAATGATCGCTTTGGGAATAAGAAGAAATTGGCTGCCTCGCCCCCACTTGATGCCTCGCCCCACTGGCTGCCTCGCCCCGTTCTGCTGTAAATTGTTACAAGTAACAAAGTTACTGAAAAGTTACGTTATTTGTAACGTTTAGGGTAACTTCGTTACTATTTTTAACAGTAACTTGTAACGATTTTTGCAGTAACTTGGAACATTAATTTTAGTTACTTTAAAGATACTTGGTGTCTTTTGTATATCCCTATTAAGAGAGGTTTATGTGTCAGTTACGGATATAAAATTAATCTCTTTTGGTTTAGCATTCAGCTATATTTTTGAAAATTCATCTCTTTCGGTTGAATTCATCTATGTTTTTTTTCAAATTGAGAACTTTTTTGGTTGAAATAATATCAAATATTACATTTTTCGTTGAGAATCCACTTAGTTTGGTTGGAATTTTGAGTCCAGTTCATTTCTTTTGTTAAAAATTCGACTATTTTGGTAGAAAGTTCAACATTTTAGTTGAAAAGCAGCTTTTTTGTTGACATTCCTTATTTTCTGTTTGAAAATTCAACTGTTTTGTAGAAAATTCGTCTTTTTGTCCTAAAAATTCAAGAATATAACGAAAAATCTGTTTTCTTTCTTGGTCGAAAATTCGGCTTTTTCGTTTCAAAATTTACATTTTTTGGCTGAAAGTTAATCTGATTTGATTAAGGATTTAGCTATTATTCGTATTTTTTCTTCGAATTCAACTGTGTTTAATTTTAAATAAAACATCTTTTATGGTTGAAATAATATCAATTATTATATTTTTCGTTGAGAATTCATCTATTTTGGTTGAAAATTCACGTATTTTCATAAAAATTACACGTTTTTAGTAGAAAGTTCAACAATTTTATAGAAAATCAACTTTTTTGTTCATTAGTCATATTTCCGATTTGAAAATACAACTGTTTTGTAGAAAATTCGTGTTATTGGCTTAAAAATTGAACAATTACGTGATTTTTTTCGTCATACTTGGTTCAAAATTCAGCGTGTTCTTTTCATAATTTTTTTCATGTGGTAAAAAAAGCTCATTTGTTTCTTATTAAAAATTGAACTATTTCGGCAGAAAAACTAGTTCGTTAAAAAATAACGAACATTTTTGTTGAACATTAACTCATTTGTCGAAAAGTGTTGTTTTTGGTTTGAAAATTCATATTTTTTGGTAGAAAAAATTTTGTAAAGGGTTTAGCTATTTTGTGTAGAATGTGTGTTTTTTTAGTTGAAAATTTAACTATTCGGATGAAAGTTGAACTATTTTGTTAATAATTCCCTTGTTACGTTAAAGATTCATAATTTTAGTTGAAAATTCCTTTCTTTGGTTGAAAATTTAACTATTTTGTTTCAAATTCGTGTCTTATTTTGGTAGAAAATTAAAATACTTTGTTAGAAAATTCAACTATTAGGTTAAAAATGAACATTTTTGTTGGAAATGTAACTCTTTTTTGAAAGTTCATCTTTTTGGTTTGAAGATGGTAAAAATTCAACTAATTGGTTGAAAATTCATCCTTTTGGCTTAAAAATTCAACTCTTTTGTTGAAAAGTGTTCTTTTTCATTTGAAAATTAATTTCTTCGGTAAAATCAGTAATTTTTTGGTTAAAAATACAACTGTTTGGTTAAAAAAGTGAGAGAAAAATCTTCTTGTTTGAAAAATAAACTGTTCTGTTAAAAATTAAAAAAGAGAAGAGGGGGTCAACTACTTGGGCCAATGACCTTGACCTTGAATTCGATTTTCAAGGTTATTTGTAGGTCCAAGCGATTTTTCAAAATGGGAGCCCCTACTTTTGAACCCAGATTTAAAAAGAGCGGGAAATTGTACGTTCAAAATGATATTTTTATGAAGGTCATGATAAGGTCGAATGAAGGTCAAGTTTGCGATAATGATTAAATAAGAGGCGTTATCTTGGAATTGAGGTTGCGAAAAGGTCAAGGTCATTGGTACCAGTAGGTGATCCCTCTTCCTCTAATAACTTTTGTCCGGAACATTTTGCTGCTCCCAACCTCAATTCCGAGCTAACACCCATTATTTAAACATTATCTCAAATTTGACCTTCATTCGACCTTGCCATGAACTTCATAAAAATATCATTTGGAACGTAAAGTTTCCCGCTCTTTTCAAATCTGGGGTCAAAAGTAGGGGTTTCCATTTAAAAAAATCACTTTGACCTTCAAATAACCTTGAAAATCGAGTTCAAGGTCAAGTTCATTGGTACCAGTAGTTCACCCCCTCTGCCTTCTTCCACTTTTGTCCCTTAAACATTTGTTTTTTGAAATGTGGAGAAAATATATGGATTCAACGCTTAGAAAATTTTTGGTCCTGATAGGCTAGCCAGCAACCGATTAGGGCCCGAAAAGACTGACTTGATGATGAGAGTTTTTCCTTTAGAATTAAATTCTTCGGGCAATTTTTTTTATTTGAAAACACTGATATAATTTAAATATTAACTTAGATAGCATATTAACTTAACAGATTAGTGGCGGTCAATAAATTTTTTTAACCTTTTTTCAAGAATTCCTATTTTTTCCCTGCTTT
>CAKNXH010074082.1:7901-25348 GCA_932178445.1 Andricus quercusramuli | reverse complement strand
GGTTGAATCCTAGCGGAGCTAGAGAGATTTTTTTCACAACTCATAAACTCAATAATCAATATTTAAAAAATATTGATTTTAGACCAAGTAGAAAGAACCTTTAACATCATATTAATTACTATTTCGCTGGTCAAAAAACATAACATCAATTAATTAAAATTAATAATTGACTTTATTTCTATTTATATATTTAATTCTTTTAACAGTTGAAACATTGCATTGGAACTTGTATTCATTTTAATTTGGCAGCGAATACGATCCATTAGGTAAAGCATCACAAAAACCACTTTAGGTAGATGTCTTTTTATAGCTTTATTTGAACAGTCTGTCAAACTGAAAAATGAATCTATTTTATATAACAGAATATGCTCAAGAATGGTTTAATCCAAGGTCCAAAAGATACGGAACAAGACAGCAAAAAAACGTCTTGCGTAGGCATTGTGTTACTTTTAACTTCACTGTAATTTAACTTAAATAATTGCATAAATCTTCGAATAAAAAGTAAAAATAATCGAGTTTTCTAGATACTATTTTATTTAAAAATTAAATTTATTCAGAAAAAAGATCTCCTTTCGCTCCGCTGGGATTCGAACGCCAGGTCAACTGATTGCCGGTCATGTGCTCTACCAGTGAGCTATACTAAAGAGATCAGAAGAATCCTTTTTCTGAAACACGCTTCTTTTTTGCGCGATGTTATGGTTTAATACGAGTCAATTTTACTAGGAATCTGTATTATCATAGGAGATGGTAACGATCAATCAGAAGAGAAATATTTTCACACGTCGTGAAAATGGAAATCTATAATATCGATCAAAGTCATCTCCTCTAATACAGAAAATTTTTAACGTCTTTCCAGACTAGATGGAGCTGAAAATTTTTAATTTTAAAATCAAATTTATTCAGAAAAAATATTCCTCCCATCTCTCTAGTAGCTTAGTGGTAGAGCACCTGACCGGCAATCAGTTGAGCTAGCGTTCGAATCCCAGCGGAGTGAAAGGAGAAGATCTTTTTTCTGAATTAATTAAATTAAATTTTTTTTAATTTATAGCTCCATCTAGTCTTAAAAGACGTTAAAGATTTTCTGTATTAGAGGAGATAACTTAGATCGATATTGTAGATTTCCATTTTCACGGTGTGTGAAAAGATTTCTTTTCTGATTTCTTTTCTACTCCATGAAGTTGAACACTTATTTCCCATAAGAAAAAAAGACGTTTTTGTAAATTTTATTCAGATTCTTCAATATTATCTGAATCGAGTTAAAACTCAAAAATTCTTTTCAAAATTAGCCAGAGAATACAAATAAATTATTACTTTTCGAATATCACCTCCGTAAATCTGTTTTATAGTGTCCCAAAAAAACCCCATAAGTGAAAAAATCGGTTTTGCGGTTATGCTGATAATTAGATGTTTAGAAACATTGTTTTAAACAATTTAATATTGTTTTTAGCAATTTTATCTTAGAATTGAGTTGGAAGGTCGTGGGTTTTTCCAAAAAATTTCACTTTTTATCCAATTTTCAATCAGAGCAAGGTAATACCAAATTAACGTTAACTAACATGATTGTTTAGACAATTTATTATTATTGTTAATAATATTCTCTTTGAATAATGCAAGAAATTGCGGTTTTTTCTAAAATTTAAAACGTTTTGTCGACTTTTCACTTGGGGTGTGTTAATATTCATTTCAATTCAGTAAAAATAATTGTTTAAACAAATTATTATTGTCTATAGCTATCTTCTCTTAGATAAGTGTTAGAAAGTTGCAGTTTTTTTCTGAAATTTTTGACTTTCGTTTCATTTAGAGCGAAGTAATAATTATCTGAAGGTAGACAAACATAATTGTTCAAATAATTTATTATTATCGTTAATAATATTTTCTTTCCTTAATGGTAGAAAGTTGTGATTTTATCTTAAATTCTCAACTATTTGTCTATTTTCCACTTGGAGTGACTTAATAATTATTTAAGTTAAGCAAAAATAATTGTTTAAACAAATTATAGTTGTTCATAACTATCTTCATCCATATTAATGCCAGATAGTTGCGGTTTTTTTTCTGAAATTTTGAACTTTTTGTGCACTTTTCACTTACTATAACTATAACTAAAACTATCTTCTCTCAGATAAGTGCTAGAAAGTTGCGGTTTTTTCTGAAATATTTAACTTTGCTCTGCCTTTTTAATTATGAACAAATAAAAAATAAACATTAGAGAGAAACAAATTTTTTACAAGTCATTTAGAGACCTAGTCCTCCCACCTACTCCTAATTATTTCATTTTGTGTTTTTTTTCTGTTGTGCAAGATAGCTTTTTGTGTTCAAATTAATTTTTTCAACATTGAGAAAAGAGCGAAAATAATTCACTTAAAGAAGTAGAATACTATTTAAAAAATTATTTTTGTTGAGTTTTACATATTATTTGTTCACAACTGAAAAGCCAAAGCAAAACTAAAGATTACAGAAAAAAAAACTTTCTAGCATTACTCTAGCAGAAGATAGTTATAAACAATTGATATTGTTTAAACAACTATGTTTGTTAATTGGCATTATTTATTACTTTACTAAGTAAAAAGTGGGTAAAAAGTGAAATATTTCAGAAGAAACCGCAACTATATTGCATTAATACAGAAGAAGATAGTTATAAACAGTAATAATTTGTTTAAATAATTATTCTTGCTGAATTGATTTAATTATTAACTCATCCTATGTGAAAAGTAGGCACATAGCTTTAAATTTCAGAAAAAATGCAACTTTCTAGCATTATTCAAATTTAATATTAATAATAATAATAACTTGTTTGAACAAATAATTTTGTCAACTTTTATTATTTAACTCACTTTAATTGAAAATTGAACACAAAGTGGAAAATTTTGGAAAAAACTGCAATTTTCTTGCATTGTTCTAAGAGAATATTATTAGCAATAATAATAAATTGTTCAAACAATTATTGTTTGTTAACATCAATCAGGTATTACTTCGCTATAATTTAAAATTGGACAAAAGTGAAATTTTTTTGAAATAACATCTAATTATCAGTATAAAGTAGTAATTTATGTATCATAAACAATTTTCATTAAGAAAATTGCAAAAAAATCATAATTTGTTGTTGTACAGATCAGAATTTTTCTGGAGAGCGAAATAAAATTCGGTGGAATCGAAATCACCAGAAGATAAAACAAAAGCTTACTTCCGAGCTGAAGTATTTCTGAATTGAGGCCAAAAAAGTATGATTAAAAAAATTATCCAGTTCCGTGAAATTGAATGTGGAAGTTTACAATCTCAAAGTTAAAGGAATCTAAAATTGGAACAGGCTCAGTTGCGGATGACTGTAAAAAGTGCAATTATTCATCAAAACAAAGAACTTAGTTCCAAATTATTGAGTTGCTAAATTTAGTTTTTTCACCTAATTTCGAACTAAATTAATAAGCTCAATTAGCAAATCCAACTATTTTTAGTTGAAATTTCAATTTTTTCTGGTGAAAAGTTTACTACTGAATTTTTGGGTAAAAATTCACATTTTTTGGTTCAAACTTTAATTATTTTATTCAAAATTCAACAATTTTGTTAAAAAATCATGCTTTTTGGTTGAAAATGCTACTGTTTTGTTGAAAATCTTTTTTTATTTGAAAATGCCTCTCTTCTTGTAGAAAGTTCATCTCCCTTTTTGCTAAGAATACAACTTTCTGATTAAACATTAATTTGTTTTGGCTGAAAATTAACCTTCTTGTTGAAAATGCATATTTTTGAGTAGAGAATTAAACTATTTTGTAGAACATTTTTATTTTCGGCTAAAAAATGAGACAATGT
Organism: Andricus quercusramuli; assembly: GCA_932178445.1. NCBI lineage: Eukaryota > Metazoa > Arthropoda > Insecta > Hymenoptera > Cynipidae > Andricus > Andricus quercusramuli. Next base: position 21,547 of record CAKNXH010074082.1, on the reverse strand, counting down.
GGTAGAAAATTTAACTGTATGTTCGAAAGTTGAACTAATTTGTTGAAAATAAAATTTGTTATTTAAAGATTCATCATTTTGGTTGAAAATATTTAAACTATTTTTTTTTCTTTAGCGAAAAATTATATTTTTCAACTGAAAATTTAACTATTTGATTGAAAATTCATGTATTCTGTTGAAAATTTGTCAATTTTCGTTGAAGATTGAACCATTTGTCTACAAAAATACAACTTTTTAATTAGAATTGATATATTTTGTTGAAAATTTGTCTTTTTTAGTATAAAATTAATTTTTTGCTTGAAGATTTATAAATATTATTGAAAACTCATCTCTTTGGTTGAAATATAAATTACTTTGTTAATAATTCCCTTTTTAGGGCAAGAATTAATTTTTAAACTGAAAATTTAACTATTTGGTTGAAAATTCTGTTTGTTTGAAAATGATCTCTTTTGTTCAAGATTTACATTTTTGGGTTGAGAATTCAACTGTTTCCACAACAAAATTGTCCTTTTGGCTTAAAAATTTAACAATTTGCTGGAAAATACGTTTTTATATTGAAAATTAATCTTTTTATCTTTTCAAGTTAAAAATTCAATTATTTGATTCAAATTTGAGGTAGTTTGTTGAAATTTCATAGTTTTTGATAGGCAATTAATTTTCTTGGTTGAGAATTCAATTATTTTGTAGAAAATTTGTATCTTTGGCTGATAAATCAACAACTTGTTCAAAATTTGAATTACTTTATTAACAATTAATATTGTTCGTTAAAGATTCATCATTTTAGATAAAAAATGTAAATTCATATTTTTCTTTGGTTAAAAATTCATCTTTTATGACTGAGATTTTAAATATTCCACTTTCGATTGAAAATATATCTTTTTTAGCTGGAAAATTAACTATTTAGTTAAAAGTGAATATAACCTTTTAAAAATTACTCCTTTCTGGTTGGAGATTGAACTATTTGTTTAGAAAAATTTAACTTTTCAGTTAAAATTGTTGTATTTGTTTAAAAAAATCGTAGCATGGTTGAAAATTCAACTACTTCGTTGAAAATGTATGTATATTGTTAAGAATTCATCTTTTTTAGTAGAAAATTAAGTTTTTGGTTGAAGATTGATAATTTTAGGTGAAAATTCATCTCTGATTAAAAAATAAACTACCTTTCTGATAATTCGTTTTTTGGTTAGAAATATTTTTTATACTAAAAACTTAACTGTTTGGTTGAAAATGTAACTGTTTGGTTAAAAATGTAACTGTTTGGTTCAAAATGAACTCTTTTGTTGATAATTTATATTTTCGGGTTGAGAATTCAACGTGTTTTTTAAATTCGTATTTTTGGCTTAAAAATTCAACAATTTGGTAGAAAATACATTTTTTAAATTGAAAATTAATTTTTTTAAATGAAAATTTAACTATGTATTTTTTGATTAAAATGTGATCATTTATTGTTTAATTTTATGTTTTTCTAAATGATTTTTTTATCGTAAATTCTTTATGATCATTAAAAATAATTAATCTTTATATCGGATTTTCCAAAACTTCAGTATCTCAATAAAAATTATAAGAATCAAATAATTTCAAATTACTTCAAAACACAACCATACATTATTTATCTATCATCAATTATCAACCATTCTCATCTAATTTTCCTAACATTCTTCGAACATTAGACCCTTTCCAACGGTAATATTAATATGAGATTATACTTTTGTATTTAATATAATCAGTACTAAAATTTTTTGAAGTTTAATTAAAAATTATTACTAATAAACAATCAGATACCATTATCTAATGTTCTAAACTATGTGAAAAAACGTTAGTCTCTTCCGGAAAACAACATTAATCGTAAAGTCCACCATTAATAAAATATATCTACTTGATACCAAACCATAAATCATATTTTTTAGAGGATGATTGATAATTAGTCTGATCCATCATTAGTATCATAATTATGATCTACCGATCATAAAATTATTCTTCAGTTTTATTAAAGTCACACAAAAAAACTAATTTATTCAACAATGAAACCGGAAATTGATCCATTATTAAATAATCCCGCTGGTTTACAATTTTTATTTTTTTAAATTATAACAGGGACTCGATTCGCAAACTGATATCAAATCCATTTTATACCAATTCATCAATCAATCCTCACATGATACTTCTTAATGGATAGATATTGTCTAAAGTGTAATCTGTTTCACCATTATCAAGATCATCATCCTTAACTAACATCCTCAAAATTTTCTTTAAAAACAACTAACTTGAAAATCTTCATTCTGATACTGAATTTGGTAATCAATCTCAAAATCTACGAAATTTTTAAAATAATATTACAGAATATAAAAGATTTTCCAATTCATCAAAGATGATGTTTAGCATTAAATAATTTTGGAACTAAAATTTGTCAGTTTTTTTCGTTTCTGAATTGAAAAACGTTTATGTTTGGCTGTTTACATTATCGGAACGTTTCTGTCTAATCATAGCATCCAAAGTAAACTAGATTGAAAAATGTTAACCGGAAATTCTGTTACTATTTCAACATCAATAACACCCTCAGCACTACTGATTTATCAAAAAATCTTGCTCGCTTTGAGCAAATTCTTATTATTAGCTGAAACTACCTGATCTTCAAATTGACTGACCTGCTCTCACCAATTAAATGATCAATATTTCATTTTTCCAAAATGGTTGATCTATTGCTAATTTAATATATTCAGTTTGCCCATGTGTACGAATCATCAAACCGGCAGATGATGTCTAATCATTAATATGATTCACCATTATCAACATCTCAACATCATCATTATCATCTCCATCCTGGTCATCATTATCAATTATGAATCAGCAAACAACAACCATCCTAATATGACTTTTCGAAAACTATCCCCAAATGTCAATCTCTTCTGGAAAATATCATTAACAAAAGATGTTTTAACTTGTCCAGTACCATATCCATCTGATGCCAATCTATCAATCACCATCCTTAGAGATGGTGATCCCTATTAGTCTTATTCCGTCAACATCATCACCTTTCACAAAATCTTCCTTAACTTCAAGCAAATCTCAACAACCGTCCAAACAATGAATGCATTCATTATCAAGTACCCACTCACCCAGCATGATGTTTAGTATATGGATTCGGCGTCGTCGTCACTCGAAGAAAAACCGGCGGACTTGTTTCTCTCTGAGGATAATTATTATGGAATCCAGAAAAGCCAGAAGCCCGAATTCCACTATAATCATTAACCGAAACTGCACTGAGTTTATCCGTTCTGATTGGTCGTTGATCAACCTCATCAAAAAGCCGATGCCCCACGTGATGACGAGTATTCAGCTCGAGACGTTCCGTGTCCTTGAAGTCCCTTCCGATGACCTCTTGACTCATTGGATTTCTCGTCGTCTCCTGGAAACTCTCGCGATTCGCTGCCTCGTGAAATCGACCCCACTGACCTTCATGATTATGTCGACTGTGGGACTGAACACCATGCCTAATTGGCCATCCATTCCTATGATGAAGACTTCCATGGTGTTCGTGATTTTGAGTTACGATTTCCGAAATCAGAGAAAAAATAACTACTGTCTTCCAAAAAATTGGCTGGACCATTTCCAATTTTTTGGGAAGTCTCCTATTCCACTGGAGCAAGATATCTTTGGTTGAAAACACTATCACATGATTACATTTAATTTTTTTTTTCTAAAATCACTTGTGACCTATTTTTATGATTTTTGGCGAACTTTTATGGATTTTTTTGGGGTAAGAATTTGGAGAAAGTATTGAAATCACTTCACAAGGTGTTTCCGGTGCAAAATTGTACGAAGGCAGTGAATGCACTACTGAACGAGACTCAGAGTGTCGGCAGGCTCCACGTGCTTCAGTTGTTCGTTTACCCCACTCTCATCTCTCTCCTGACTCTCTATCTCAATTTTTCTCCCTCTTGTTCTCTCTCTTTTTTTTATCTTCTTCTCAGTCTTATCCTTATTCTTGTTCCTTTCTGTGTGTTCTTCCTTTTCTATTTCTGCATTCTGTCTATTGCATTTGTTTCTCTTTGTAGTCTTTGTGTTTCCACTGCGAATGCAAGTCTTTCCCTCTAGGCTTTGCTACCTACTCTATCGCTTTGCTACGTTAAACTTTTCTGGTTTGTGGGATTCAGGCTCAACAATTTATTCGCATCTCCAATAACACTTCTCTTACAGTAGTGATCCAAATCTACAAGTATATTTATAAAAAAATTTTGTTTTCGTTTTGTATCCTTAAATTTGTTTATTAGTCTATGTGGGAAAATTCATAACGGAATTTTTGAATTCAATAACAGTAACCTTCTTTCTCTCTTCTTTTTGCAAAAGTGATCATTACTTTAAGATTGGCATGGCACACAGTGGGGCAATAAAAAACGCATCTGGACAAATTTATTTTCAGACCACAATTGTGATGCATTCGAGACAATTTTCGAGAAAAATCGAGATTTTCATGAAACACGTTTAGGTGAAATTACATCTTCATGGAGGTCTAGAATCTTGAAAAATCAGGATCTCAAGAATCTCGACACTTTTTATTTTATGAATTCAAGACATTTTCCAGAAAATTCGATATTTTCTTGAAACACGTTTAGTTGATCTCAAATCTTCATGGAGGTCTCAAATCTTTAAAAAATCAGGACCTCAAGAATCTCGAAACTTTTTATTCGATGCATTCGAGACGATTTCGAGAAAATTCGAGATTTTCTTGAAACACATTTAGGTAAACTCAAATCTTCATGAAGGTCTAGAATCTTTAAAAAATCAGGATCTCATGAATCTCGAACACTTTTATTTGATGCATTCCAGACAATTTCGAGAAAATTCGAGTTTTGTTTCAAACATGTTCAAGTGTACTCAAATCTTCATGTAAATCAAGAATCTTGAAAAAATCAGGATCTCAAGAATCTCGAAACTTTTTAGTTGATGAATTCGAGACATTTTCGAAAAAATTCGTTTAGGTGAGCTCAAATCTTCATGGAGGTCTAGAATCTTAAAAAATCAGGATCTCAAGAATCTCGAAACTTTTTATTGGATGCATTCGAGACGATATCGAGAAAATTTTTTGATTTTCATGAAACAAGTTAAGTTGAATTCAAATCTTCATGGACGTCTAAAATCTTTAAAAAAATTAAGATCTCAAGAATCTCGAAAATTTGTATTTGATGCATTCGAGACGATTTCAAGAAAATTCAAGATTTGCTTGGAACACGTTCAAGTGTACTCAAATCTTCATGTAAATAAAGAATCTTAAAAAAATCAGGATCTCAAGAATCTCGAAATTTTTTATTTGATTCATTCGAGACGATTTCGAGAAAATTCGAGATTTTCTTGAAACACATTTGGTGAATTTAAATTTTCATGGAGATCAAGAAACTTAACAAAAATTTCAGAATCTCGAGTCGAGAATCTCGAAACTCTCTTTTAAGACTTCAAACTCTCATTGCAGATTTTTGAAAAAAAATTGTACGATTTTATATTTAATAAAAGAAATTAAAAAAATTACTTTTGAAGTGTACCATTTCTTAACAAATGCTTGGATTTATTCAAAAATACCTAGAAAACATGAAGCAACTCTTCGAAAAATATTTTCAGTAGCAACGCGATTGTTTCAAAATTTATTCAATTTGTTATGAACAAATAAGTGCCTGAAAATGGTTTTGTGGGGATTGGCGGCGATTCGTTACTTGATTTGCACTGGATTTGAACTATTTATGGCCAAAAATAGTTCCTTAGTTAAATTAATAAAAGTTCATACATAATTTGTTATTTGAACAATTTTTATAAACAATTATTCATATCAGGAATTTATGATTGGATTAAAGTTTTTTCTACGGAATCGACCACATATTGCTTGAAAAGGAAATCGGGAAAAGGTCATCAAATAAAAATTTACAATTGTTTAAAAAATCTCAATTAACACATTCATCATTTAGCTATTTTTGGACGTATGAACTTGACTTTTTCCGAACAATCAACTATAAATAACTATCTTGTAAATTTTTAATGAGATTTTAATGACAATACACAATTGTTATTATTAACAATAATTGTTTGAACTTTTTATCATGTTGTGTATTTATCAATAAAATTCGGCTTTTTCTGACGGAATTAATAGCCAATTATTGAATATTGACTTCTTTCCATAGTTCTTTTAACGTAATCGGCTACTAATAAAATTTTTTCAACTTTTCCTAGACACTTGAAAAAAAACTACTGTTATTGCTATTATTAATTGAATTTAATTATAAATTATATATAGTATTTAATATAGAATTTTAACAAGTAATTCAATTTTTTTAGTTCTTTTTCAATAGAAAATTCATGTATTTTGTTGAAGTTTCGTTTTTTTGGTCGGAAATTAAGATTTTTGCTTAAAAATTCATCCTTTTGGTTGAAAACTTAACTATTTGGTTGAAAATTCATATATTTTGTTAAAAATCCGTCTTTTTGGTAGAAATAAATTTTCTTGTTTAAAAATGCATCTTTTAGATCGAAAATTGAACTTTGAATTGAATTTTGTTAGAAAATTAAGATTCTTGATTGGAAACGTATCTTTTCGGTTGAAAATTTATATTTTGTGATTAAAATTGAACCATTTTGGTAAAAGAATTAACTATTCTATTGCAAATTCATGTATTTTGTAAAAAAATATCGTCTTTTTGGTAAAAAATTAATCTTTATAGAAAGTTCAACTATAGTTGGTTAGAATACTGTGGAAAAGAATCATTTTTTGGTCAACTTTCAACTTTGGTTGAAAATTGAAATACCTGGTTAAAAATTCTTTTTCGTTTTGTTTGGAAATTAATTTTTAACTGAAAATTTACCTATTCCATTTTTTTCTGAAAAATTGGTCTTGTTTAGTTAAAAACTCAACTGTTTTGTTGAAAACTCACTGTTTTTTGTAGAAAAATCGTCTTTTTCGGTATAAAATGAATCTTATTGTTTGAAAATCCAACTATTTGGTTAACTTTCAGATATTTTGTTGAAAATTTAACAATTTTGTTGAAAATTGATATTTTTTATTTAAAAATGCATGTCTTTTGTTGAAAATTTGTCTTTTTGGTAGAAAGTTGACCTTCTTCGTTGGAAATTTATATCTGTGGTTGGAAATTTAACTATTTCGTTTTTTTGTGAAAAATTGATCTTTTTGGCAGAAAATCAACCTTTCTTGAAAATTCATAATTCTGGTTGAAAATTTAACTATTTCATTCCTGGTGAAAAATTGATGTTTTTTTGTTAAAAATTCAACAGTTTCGTTGAAAACTCATGTTCCTTTATTGAAAATTCGTCTTTTTGGATAGAAAATTAATCTTTTTATCTTAAAATTCAAATATTTGGTTTAAAGTTCAACTATTTTGGTGGAAAATTAATTAATTTAATTGTAAGTTTAACTATGTTCTTGAAATTAATTTTTGATTAATTTACTGAAAAATTAAATATTCCGTTTTTGATTGTAAAATCTTTTTCAGATGAAAATTCAACTATTTGGATAAAAATGGGTCTGTTTTTGGTAGAAGATTAATCTTATTAGTTAAAAATTCAACTACCTGGTTGAAAGCTGAACAACTTTCTTAAAAATTCATTGTTTAGTTGGAGATACATAATTTTAGTTAAAAATTCATCTCATTGATTGGAAATCCAACTATTCATTTGGAAGATCATTGTTTTTTGGTTAAAAATTGATTTTTTAATTGTAACTAATTGAGTTGAAGATTCATCATTTTAGTTGAAAATTCATCTGTTTTATTACAAATATAACTATTTTGTTGCAATTTTTTTGCAAAAAAAAATAATTTTTCAAATTGAAAATGAAGCTATTTCATTTTTGGTAGAAATTGTATATTTTTCATGAAAGGTTCATGTATTTTGTTAAAAGTTCGTCTTTTTTGGATGAATCTAACTGTTTTTGTTTTTAAATAAAAATTTGGAATGGTTGAAATATCATCTATTATATTTTTGGTTAAGAATTCATCTCTTTTGGTTAACAATTATTTTTTTTTGTATAGAAAATTTAACAAGTTTGTCGAAAAATCATTCTTTGGTTTAAGATTCATATTTTTAGTTGAAAATTCATCTCTTTGGTTAAAAATTTAATTCTTTTATTTAAAAATCGTGGTTTTGTGGTTGAAACTTAATTTTTAGCTTAAATTTTAACTATTCCATTCGAAGATTCATAATTTCAGTTGAAAATTAATTTCTTTGGCTAAAAATTTGACTTTTTTATAAAAAACTCGTTGTATTTTGGTAGAAAATTTATTTTTTGAGTGAAAATTTAACTATTCAATTTTGGTTAAAAACTTATCTTGTAGTTTTTGGTTGAAAATTTAATTTTCAACTGGAAACTTAACTATTCCATTAGAATATTCATCATTTCAGTTGAAAATTCATCCCTTTGGTTGAAAATTCAACTATTTTGTGAAAAAATCCTTGTCTTTTCTTAGACAATTTATTTTTTGAGGGCAAATTTAACTATTCCATTTTTGGAATTCACCCCGAATTCTTATTAATTTACCGTGAATTCTTTCAATTCTTGGGAATTCTTTAGAATTTTTTGAATTTTCTTGAATTCTTCTGAATTTACTCCATTTTACTTAATTCAATGGATTTTGTTGAATTTTTTCAAGTTTTTGTGTAATGTATCCTGAGGATTAATTGACAAAATGATCAAAGGATTTGAAATATTTTAGGTTATTTGAAAAGACTACGAAGAATTTTTTAATGAATTTCAGTAATTTAGTGGGATATCAAAGGATTTGAAATATTTGAGGGTATTGTAAATATTCCCAGGCATTTTCAAGTCCTCTAAAAAGTTCCAAGGGATTTCAAAAGATATAAAAAATATGAAATATTTTAGGAAATTTGAAAAGATTCCCAGAATTTTTTTTATTTATTTCAATAGTTTGAAGGGATTTCAACGATTTAAAAATATTTCAGAGTATTTAAAAAGATTGTAAGGCATTTCCAAGAGATTTAAACAATTTCAAGGGATTTCCGAAGGTTTTAATAATTTTAAGGGTTTTTAAAATTTGCATGCGATTTTAAAAAACTTCCTAGAATTTTGGGTGATATGCAAGGATTTTACAGTACCTGTGAGGTTATAGGATATTTTAAAAGATTCCAAGGGATTCTATAAGATTTCCGAGAATTTTAATGATTTCAAGAGATTTTCAAATGTTTTTTGCAATTCATTGGGAATTCGCGCTAAATTCTTATTAATTTATCCTGAATTCATACAATTTCGCTCAATATAGTGGATTTAAAAAAAGTTTTTCTTTAATTCTTCTTAAAGTCTTTTAAACTCAATTTAAATTCTTAGGCGTTTCATTAAATTCTTTTTAATTTTTCTAAAATCATTTCAAGCTTACTCAATTCAATAAATTTGTTCGTATTTTTGAATTCTTTTGAACTCACTTGATTGTTTTTTAAATTCAGTTTGAGTTTTTATGAATTTCTTCGAATTCTTCTAGTTTCCCTTAAATTCCTCTAAATTAATTCCAATTTTGTTGAAATCAATAGCACTTTTCGATTTAAAATTTTTTTTCCAATTCATTTGAATTCTTTTGAATTTAACTTGAATTTTGTTAAAGTCTTATGAATTTATCCTGAATTTGTTACCCTTTGAGCGGGAAAAAAGTAGCCTATAAGCGTGACAAAAAGTAGCCTTTGACTCTATATTTTATTTCATAGGGACTGTGAGGCCTGATTTTACGGAAACATTTGAATGAACATTTTCCTTAATTAAAAACATTTTACTTCTGAAATACTGCCTCTCTCATCTCAGGTCGCATTTTTCCTCCGTAGGAGACAGGACAATGTTCATTCCCTCCTTGAGCAATAACTGTCCCATATACCTCGAGTGATAAAGGTGTCGCTATTAAACTGTTGTAAATCTTGCAAGTCAGACGACGACATGTCCAACACGATGTTGTTTACAATACACACTTTCCATGTATCACTATTATACAAATAAAAAATTGAAGGATACAGGATACTAATGTCAAGATTAAGGAGCGAAAGTGTAACGGACTTCGATTTACGAGATAAGTCGACGTAATGATGGATTACTATCACTAATAGATTCAGTTTCCAACATTAAATATAGAAAATTAAACAAAAACTTTTCAAAATTTTTAGAAGAAACTCCCACATATTCTATATTCTAATATTATCCACATTATCCACATATTCTAATATTTCCCTATTCTAGGTGTGCAGCAGAGGTGGGTAGTAGAGTAGAAGGGGGCGAGGCAGCCAAGACTTCACATTTTGGCGTGTAGAGCACTTGTTTGAAATGACATCAAAAATTGTATGGTGCCGTTAGAAAGCTTGATTCTTTGGCTACAAAATTGCCTGGTGGCATTTTGACGTATCTCCTCCATTACAGTTTCTACAACCGTTTTCCAGAGACGCTATGTTTTTGCTCAACTGTAAAAACGTGGGGCGAGGCAGCCAACCATTTCAGTAGTTATCAGGCGGCACACAAAGTTTTAATACACAGACATATAATAATGTATACGTTCTTTATTAGGTCCAAGATGGTATATAAGAATAACAAACAAAGTTAAATGTCTTCTCTGACATTCAATGGAAATCAAAAGAAAAACAAACAAAAACATTGGAAAAAATCGGAAAAATTAATATGTCATCTTCGTTGCTGTTATCCGAGGTATCATAAGGAGTTCATACCTACTTCGGGCGGCTTCGTCGAGGGCCGCCACAAGCAATTCGCTTTTTAGCCTTTTCTGCATCATCTGCCATTTGTTGGATACCTCGCCCCAAACGTGCTTTTCTCCAAAAAAAAATGTACACAAAAAATGTATAAATATCGAAAAACCAACCATTCCATCGTGTTAAGCACAGAATTCCACTACGGAAAATACTTAACTTTTTTTACAATCTATACACGAAGAATAAACAAACGTAAATCATGAAAATGTTTCATCTGCTAGTAGTTTTCCACAAATGACGCTGCTTTTTACAAACTGCGACAGTCACGACACTAACTTTCGGCAAGTATAGCGGACTAACCTATCCGACCTTACATTACAAAGGCGCGCGATTTCAATGATCGCTTTGGGAATAAGAAGAAATTGGCTGCCTCGCCCCCACTTGATGCCTCGCCCCACTGGCTGCCTCGCCCCGTTCTGCTGTAAATTGTTACAAGTAACAAAGTTACTGAAAAGTTACGTTATTTGTAACGTTTAGGGTAACTTCGTTACTATTTTTAACAGTAACTTGTAACGATTTTTGCAGTAACTTGGAACATTAATTTTAGTTACTTTAAAGTTACTTGGTGTCTTTTGTATATCCCTATTAAGAGAGGTTTATGTGTCAGTTACGGATATAAAATTAATCTCTTTTGGTTTAGCATTCAGCTATATTTTTGAAAATTCATCTCTTTCGGTTGAATTCATCTATGTTGTTTTTTTCAAATTGAGAACTTTTTTGGTTGAAATAATATCAACTATTACATTTTTCGTTGAGAATCCACCTAGTTTGGTGGGAATTTTAACTTCAGTTAATTTATTTTGTGAAAAATGTTACTATTTTGGTAGAAAGTTCAACATTTTAGTTGAAGAGCAGCTTTTTTGTTGAAATTTCTTATTTTCTGTTTGAACATTCAACTGTTATGTAGAAAATTCGTCTTTTTGTCCTAATAATTCAAGAATATAGTGAAAATCTTTTTTCTTTCTTGGTCGAAAATTCGGCTTTTTCGTTTCAAAATTTACATTTTTTGGCTGAAAGTTAATCTGATTTGATTAAGGATTTAGCTATTATTCGTATTTTTTCTTCGAATTCAACTGTGTTTAATTTTAAATAAAACATCTTTTATGGTTGAAATAATATCAATTATTATATTTTTCGTTGAGAATTCATCTACTTTGGTTGAAAATTCACGTATTTTGATAAAAATTACACGTTTTTAGTAGAAAGTTCAACAATTTTATAGAAAATCAACTTTTTTGTTCATTAGTCATATTTCCGATTTGAAAATACAACTGTTTTGTAGAAAATTCGTGTTATTGGCTTAAAAATTGAACAATTACGTGATTTTTTTCGTCATACTTGGTTCAAAATTCAGCGTGTTCTTTTCATAATTTTTTTCATGTGGTAAAAAAAGCTCATTTGTTTCTTATTAAAAATTGAACTATTTCGGCAGAAAAACTAGTTCGTTAAAAAATAACGAACATTTTTGTTGAACATTAACTCATTTGTCGAAAAGTGTTGTTTTTGGTTTGAAAATTCATATTTTTTGGTAGAAAAAATTTTGTAAAGGGTTTAGCTATTTTGTGTAGAATGTGTGTTTTTTTAGTTGAAAATTTAACTATTCGGATGAAAGTTGAACTATTTTGTTAATAATTCCCTTGTTACGTTAAAGATTCATAATTTTAGTTGAAAATTCCTTTCTTTGGTTGAAAATTTAACTATTTTGTTTCAAATTCGTGTCTTATTTTGGTAGAAAATTAAAATACTTTGTTAGAAAATTCAACTATTAGGTTAAAAATGAACATTTTTGTTGGAAATGTAACTCTTTTTTGAAAGTTCATCTTTTTGGTTTGAAGATGGTAAAAATTCAACTAATTGGTTGAAAATTCATCCTTTTGGCTTAAAAATTCAACTCTTTTGTTGAAAAGTGTTTTTTTTCATTTGAAAATTAATTTCTTCGGTAAAATCAGTAATTTTTTGGTTAAAAATACAACTGTTTGGTTAAAAAAGTGAGAGAAAAATCTTCTTGTTTGAAAAATAAACTGTTCTGTTAAAAATTAAAAAAGAGAAGAGGGGGTCAACTACTTGGGCCAATGACCTTGACCTTGAATTCGATTTTCAAGGTTATTTGTAGGTCCAAGCGATTTTTCAAAATGGGAGCCCCTACTTTTGAACCCAGATTTAAAAAGAGCGGGAAATTGTACGTTCAAAATCATATTTTTATGAAGGTCATGATAAGGTCGAGTGAAGGTCAAGTTTGCGATAATGATTAAATAAGAGGCGTTATCTTGGAGTTGAGGTTGCGAAAAGGTCAAGGTCATTGGTACCAGTAGGTGATCCCTCTTCCTCTGATAACTTTTGTCCGGAACATTTTGCTGCTCCCAACCTCAATTCCGAGCTAACACCCATTATTTAAACATTATCTCAAATTTGACCTTCATTCGACCTTGCCATGAACTTCATAAAAATATCATTTGGAACGTAAAGTTTCCCGCTCTTTTCAAATCTGGGGTCAAAAGTAGGGGTTTCCATTTAAAAAAATCACTTTGACCTTCAAATAACCTTGAAAATCGAGTTCAAGGTCAAGTTCATTGGTACCAGTAGTTCACCCCCTCTGCCTTCTTCCACTTTTGTCCCTTAAACATTTGTTTTTTGAAATGTGGAGAAAATATATGGATTCAACGCTTAGAAAATTTTTGGTCCTGATAGGCTAGCCAGCAACCGATTAGGGCCCGAAAAGACTGACTTGATGATGAGAGTTTTTCCTTTAGAATTAAATTCTTCGGGCAATTTTTTTTATTTGAAAACACTGATATAATTTAAATATTAACTTAGATAGCATATTAACTTAACAGATTAGTGGCGGTCAATAAATTTTTTTAACCTTTTTTCAAGAATTCCTATTTTTTCCCTGCTTT
>CAKNXH010074058.1:14612-30150 GCA_932178445.1 Andricus quercusramuli | reverse complement strand
TGTGTCTGAAAAAACAGATATTTGGAAACGAAGAGAGTCGCTTTCCCCAGATTTTGTTTTATATCCGATCCGAGTTTATTGGAAATTCTAGGACAGGCAGCTGATTCTCATACGATTACAAAATATCTTGACGGCTTCTTCGATAACATTGGTAAAGTAAGAAAACGAAAATAATTTGCCTGCCAAATTATTCAATTTAGACTGAAAAATAAATAATTTTTTTCATTTTACAGTTAGATTTCCACAAAGAGGAATACGATAGGATCGTAAACATGTATTCTCGTGAGGGCGAGCAAATTGCACTTGAAAAAGACGTTATTTGCACAGGAGGGGTTGAAAATTGGCTGAACACTTTGCTGCAAGTGCACCAATTTTCTGTTGGATCGGTGATTTCACAAGGCCTACAAACCCTTGCATCGCCTGACACTGACCTTTTGTCACTCATAGACAACTCTGTCTTACAGGTGCAAAATTACCTTCCGGAAAAATCATTAATATTTCTATCTATTTTTTTTTGCGAGGAGAATTTGTTCGATACAACTTTTTCACCGATAGTAATTCGATGCTTCCATGCCATATCGCTTCACTTCGTGTTTGGGCGGTGTACAGCTCTCCCTCGCGTTTGCCCACTTTATTGCTCAAAGGCTTGTGTATAAGCATGATATCTGGAGCTATAAAGCGATCAAATGAGACGGAGAGCTGTACACCGCCCAAACTCGACTTAACGCTGCACACCGCCCAAACTCGACTTAACGCTGTATACCGCCCAAACGTGACTTGAGACTGTACACCGCCCAAACGCGACTTGAGGCTGTACACCACCGAATCGCGACTTGATGCTGTACACCGCCCAAACGCGACTTGAGGCTGTACACCGCCCAAACGCGACTTGAGGCTGTACACCGCCCAATCCCGACTTGATTCTGTACACCACCCAATCCCGACTTGATGCTGTACACCGCCCAAACGCGACTTGATGCTGTACACCGCTCAAACGGGACGTGGAGTGGTATGGAATGGATGCGTCGAATTACAAACATGATAATCTTATTTCTCTTTTGAAAAGTGACAGTGGATGTCATATTGTCGTTTCAATCAGAGACGGCGGAGCCATAGGGGGCAAAGGGGGCTTTGCCCCCCTCCAGAAATTGATCAGCGAGGGGCAAAGTATTGATTTGCCCCCAATGAAATCAAATGATTGAATTCATCGGATCGTTGGAATTTTTTCAAAAATCCATCTGAAATTTTTGTGAAATAATGGAAGTATTTGTGAGATATTTTCAATCTATTCAAAATCATTGCGAAATATTTAAAATCTTTGTCAAATTTTTGGAATCTTTAAGAAATCATTGAAATGTTTGTGAAATCTTTAGAAATCTTTGTGAAATATTTCAATTTTTCTGAAATATTTGATCATATTTGTGAAATTATTGAAATCTTTGTATAAAAAAAAGAAATCCTTGTGTTATTTTTAAAATCTCTATGAAATTTTCGTGAAATACTTGAAATCTTTGTGAAATCTTTTTAATCTATTCGAAATCTTTGTGAACTATTTGAAACATTCAAAGTTCTTAGGAAAGATTGAAATCTCTGTGAAATCTTTGGGAAATTATTGAAATTTTTGTGAAATTGTTGAGAAATCATTTAATTCTTTGTGAAATCTTTTCAATCTGTCCGAAATCTTTGTGAAATATTTGTGAAATGTTTGAAATCTCTGGGAAATCGTTCAAATCTTTGTGAAATCTTTCTGAAATCTTTGGGAACCTTTGCGAAATATATGGAATCTTTTTGAGAAGTTTGGTAATATTTGTGAAATGTGTGAAATCTTTAGGAAATCATTGAAGTCTTTGTGAAATCTTTTAAATCTATCCGGTTGCGAAATATTGATGAAATCCTTGAAATCTTAGAGAAATCTTTGCGAAATTTTTGAAGTATTTTTGAAAATTTTGGTAATGCTTGTGAAATTTGTGAAATCTTTGGGAGAACATTGACATTTTTGTGACACAATCGAAATCTTTCTGAAATCTTTCAAATCTTACCGAAATCTTTGCGAACTTTCTGAAACCTGTGTGAAATCTTCGAAGTCTTTAGGAAAGATTGAAGTCTTTGTAAAATCTTTTAAATCTATCCGGTTGCGAAATATTTATGAAATCCTTGAAATCTTAGAGAAATCTTTGCGAAATTTGTGAAGTATTTTTGAAAATTTTGGTAATGCTTGTGAAATCTTTGGGAGAACATTGAAATTTTTGTGACACAATTGAAATCTTTCTGAAATCTTTCAAATCTTACCAAAATCTTTGTGAAATATTTGAAACCTGTGTGAAATCTTTAAAGTCTTATTATTGGTCCGTAAGAACGAAAAAAAGAGAAGTTTTTGAACTTTCAAATTTTGAAATTATTGAAATCTTTGTGAAATCTTTCTAAAATCTTTGGAAACCTTTGCGGAATATTTGAAATATTTTTGAAAGATTTGGTAATGTTTGTGAAATGTGTGAAATCTTTGTGAAATCATTGAAGTCTTTGTGAAATTTTTTTAATCTATCTGAAATCGTTGCGAAATATTTGTGAATTCTTCGAAATCTTTAGGAAATTGTTCAAATTTTTGTCAAATTATTCTGAAATCTTTGGAAATCTTTGCGAAATATTTGAAATATTTTTTGAAAATTTTGGTAATGTTTGTGAAATTTGTGAAATCTTTGGGAAATTATTGAAATTTTTGTGTTCTCTTTGAAATCTATCTCAAATTTTGGTGACACAATCGAAATCTTTTAAATCTTTGCGAAATATTTGAAACATTTAAAGTCTTCAGGAAAGATTGAAATTTTTGTGAAATTACTCTGATATCTTTGGAAATCTTTGAAAAATATTTGAAATATTTTTGTCATAATTGCCAACATTTGTGCAATTATTGTAATCATTGAAGTCTCTGTGAAATGTTTTTAATCTATCCAAAATATTTGCGAAATCTTTAGAATCTGTCAGAAATTTGTGTGAAATATTTTTAAAATATTTGATAGTACTTGTGAAATTATTGAAATTTTTGTGAAATCTTTTAATTCTGGGAATCATTGAAATCTTTCTGAATGCTCTCTGATATCTCTGGAAATTTATGCAAAATATTTGAAATGTTTTAAAACTATTTGATAGTACTTGTGAAATTATCGAAACATCTGTGAAATCTTCTGGGAAATCATTGAAGTCTTTGTGAAATCTTTTAAATCTATTCGAAATTATTTGCGAAATATTTGTGAAATCTTTGGGAAATCATTGAAATTTTTGTGTTCTCTTTGAAACCTATCTCAAATTTTTGTGGCACAATCGAAATCTCTCAAATCTTACCGAAATCTTTGCGAAATATTTTAAACCTTTGTGAAATCTTCAAAGTTTTAAAGAAAGATTGAAATCTTTGTGAAATTTCTGGGAAACCATTGAAATCTTTGTGAAATCGCTCTAATATTTTTGGTAATCTTTGAAAAATATTTGAAATATTTTTGCAATATTGACTACTTTTTCCGAAATTATTGAAATCTTTGTGAAATCTTTGTGAAATCTTTGAGAAATGATTGAAGTCTTTGTGAAATCTTTTAAATCTATCCGAAATCGTTGCGGAAAATTTGTGAAGTCGAAACATTTGGGGAATCGTTCAAATTTTTGTGAAATAATTCTGACAACTTTGGAAATCTTTGCGAAATATTTGAAATATTCATGAAAATTTGGTAATAATTGTGAAATTCGAGAAAACTTTTGAAATCTTTGACACTAGTTTATACTATTTGATACTAGTTTCAGTAAACACAATCAAATTCCTGAAATCCCTGAAATTCTCGGAATTACCTGAATCGTCTGAATTTCTATAAAATCTCTGAATATCTTGAATCCTCTGAAATCCTCGAATATTCTGAATCCCTAATATTATTGCAAATATCTGTATCCCCTAAATTCTTTGAATTTTCTGAATTTCGAATATTTCTTGAATTCTCTGAATTCCTTGAAATCCTTGAATGTCCTGAATTCCTTTAATACTTTGGAATTCCCTGAATCCGCTGCATTTCTGAAAAATCTCTGAATTTTTTGAATTCTCTGAAATTCTTGAATATTCTGAATACCTGAAATTCTTTAAAAAATCTTTATCACCTAAATTCTTCGAATATTCTGAATTTTGAATATTCTTGAATTCTCTGAAGATCCTCAAATGCTTAAAATGTCCTGAATTTCTTTAATAAATTGAAATTCTCTGCATTTTTTGTATTCTCTGAAATCCTCGAATATTCTGAACCCTTAATATTATTTAGAATATCTGTATCCCCTGAATTCTTTAAATATTCTGAATTCCGAATATTCTGTGAATTCTCTGAATTCCTGAAAATCCTTGAATGTCCTGAATTCCTTTTATACTTTGGAATTCCCTGAATCCTCTGAATTTCTAGAAAATCTCTGAATTGCTTGAATTCTTTGAATTTCTTGAAATCCTTGAATACCTTCAATTCATTTACTACTCTGGAATTCCCTGAATCCGCTGAATTTCTGAGAAATCTCTGAATTTTTTGAATTCTCTACGATTCTTGAATATTCTAAATACCTGGAATTCTTCAAAAAATCGGTATCACCTAAATTCTTCGAATATTCTGAATTTTGAATATTTTTGAATTCTCTGAAGATCCTTAAATGCTTGAATATCCTTAATTCCGTTATTACTTTCGAATTCCCTAAATCCTCTGAATTTCTAGAAAATCTCTGAATCGTTTGAATTCTTTCAATTCCTTGGAAGCCTTGAATGCCTTGAACTCATTTATTACTTTGGAATTCCCTGAATCCGCTGTATTTCTGAAAAATCTCTGAATTGTTTGAATTCTCTAAGAGCCTTGAATATCCTGAATTCCTGAAATTCTTTAAAAAATCTGTATCCCCTAAATTCTTCGAAAATTCTGAATTCTGAAAATTTTTGAATTTTCTGAAGATCCTTGAATGTCCTTAATTCCTTCAATGCTTCGGAATATTCTGAATCCTCTGAATTTCTGAAAAATCTCTGAATTTTTTTAATTCTCTGAAATCCTCAAATATTCTAAATCCCTGCAATTCTTTAAAATATCTGTATTCCCTGAATTCTCCGAATATTTTAAATTCTGAATAATCCTGGAATTGTCTGAATTTCTGGAAATCCCTAAATTACTTGAAATTGAATTCTCTGAATTCCTGGAATATATTAAATTCTTTCAATTCCCTAAAAGCATTGAAATCCCTGAAATATTATGAATGATCTAAAATCCTTGAATTTGTTAAAAATTCTGAATTCTTTAAATATTCTGAATCTCGTAAATGTCTTAAATATTCTGAATTCCCTCAATTCTTCAATTATTCTGAATTTTTAAATTATCCCATTGCACTGAAATCCATGCAATTCTAATAATTTCCTGCAATCCTTGAATGTCTTGAATTTTCTGCTTTTTTGAAAATCTATGAAACCCTCTGAATTCTCGAAATTCCTTAAATTCTTTGAAATCCTTGAATTTTATAAATTCTTGGAATATTCTAACTTAAATCAATTACCCGAATGCTCTGAAATTCCTGACATGCTTTCATTTCCCTAGAATTTATTAATTCGTTGAAAGTTCTGAATTCTCCGAATTCCATAAATATTCTGAAATTCCTGAATTTCTGGAATGCTCTATATTCCAACAATTTTTGGTATATTTTCAATTCCCTGAACTTTTTTCAGTTTTTCAAATCCTTGATAAACCCTGAATTCCGTGAATACTCTCAAATCCTGGATTTCTTTGAATTTCCTAAATCCC
Organism: Andricus quercusramuli; assembly: GCA_932178445.1. Classification (NCBI taxonomy): domain Eukaryota; kingdom Metazoa; phylum Arthropoda; class Insecta; order Hymenoptera; family Cynipidae; genus Andricus; species Andricus quercusramuli. Next base: position 24,358 of record CAKNXH010074058.1, on the reverse strand, counting down.
TCGAATATTCTGAATTTTTTGAATTATCTTAATGCACTGAAATCCTTGAAATTCTATTAATTTCCTGAAATCCTTGAATCTTCTGACTTCCCGGAATTTTTCTGAATTCCTGGAATATTCTAAATTTTTCAAGTTTCCTCAATGCACTGAAATCCACGAAATTTTCTGAATTCCCTCAAATTCTTCAATTCGCTTAAAATTCTCAATTCCCTGAATTTTTAAAATTACCTAAATGCACTAAAATTCTGTGAATTTACTGAAATTCTTGAATATACTGAATTCCTCTAATATTTGGAATTCCCTCAATTCTCTGATTTCTTGAATTCTCTGACGACATCGAATAATCTGAATTCATGAAAATCTTCAAAATTCGAAATTCTAAAATTCTCTGTATCTCGTGAATATTCTGAATACCCTGAATTCCTGAAATTCTTTAAATTCTCTAAATACCTTGAAATGCATAAATTTCTTGTATTTCCTTCATTTTTTAAATTGTCTCAATTCCTGGAATATTCTACATTCCAAAAATTTCCTAAATGCTCCGAAGTCCCCGAAATGCTTTGAAATGTTATGAATTTCCTGAAATCCTGTAATCCGAACTGAACAATTAAAAAAAATGAATTCTAAGAAAATTCCGCATCAAACTGTCATGGCCGATTTAGAAAAAAATCTTTAATTATTTTTTTATATATTAACAACAATAAACAAAATAAAATTGTGACTTTTTGAGTGTACTGTTTTTCAATAAATACTTGGACTAATGAAGAAATACTTATAAAACATAAAGCAACTATCCAAAAAAGATATTCATTTGCCAGATGATGTTTAAAAAATTAATTGAAATATTTGGCTATTTTCGGTCGTACGAACTGAATTTCTCAAATTTTCTAAATTCCTCAAATTTCTGGAATATTCTCTATTCCCAGAATTCCTTAAATTCTTTAAATTATATAAAAACTTTGAATTCTTTGAATTGTTCCAAATCTTCGATTTTTATGAATTCTCTAAATTCACTGATTATTTTGAATTTGTTGATTTATCTAAATGCACTGAAATCCCTGAAAGTTCATTAATTTACTCGAATGATTACATATCCTGAATTCCATGAATATTCTTAATTCCTGAAATTCCTTGAATTCTCGAAATTCCTTGAAATCACTAATTTTCTTGAATTTTCTGAATTTCGAGAATATTCTAAATTCTTTAAATTAACTAAATGCTCTGATAGAGTTTTTCAAAAATAGAAGTAACTTGCAGAAGTGAAACTTTGATGGAGTAACATTGAAATTTTTAGAGAGAGAGAGAGAGAGAGAGAGGTGAGGCGCTCGGTCGTACGTGCGTCATGTGGTCGTGCAGTCGTGCGGTCGTGCGTTCTTTTAATTCACTCCCGGCCCAAAAGAAGTTTCACTTCAAAATAGTTTTAAAAAAACTGAATTTTTCAACAATTTTTATTTCAGGTTGGGCTTCTATCTTTGCAAGTTTTATGGACACGTGATTCTGAGGTTGCTTTAGTGACTTCCAAACGTGATAAACATATAATGAAAAAAACCAACCAATGGTTCTTGGATTTATTAAATGGCCTTATTGAAGTCACTGTTAAGGATTTGACAAAATATGCAAGAGCTAAGTATGAAGCGCTTATAACAATTCACGTTCATCAGAGGTAAATAAATTTTGTTGTTGGTATTAATTGTTTTCCGAAATAAAATTTTTTAACATATATTTACGAAAATTCTATTTAAATTTAGGGATATTTTCGATGGACTTTTTCGTCTCAGAATCAGAAATATACAAGACTTCGAATGGCTGAAACAAGCCAGATTTTATTACGATGCAGAATCTGAAGAAGTTCCTATCGGAATCACAGACGTTAAATTTATTTACCAAAATGAGTTTTTGGGATGCACTGATCGTCTCGCAATTACACCTTTGACAGATAGGTGTTATATAACACTTGCTCAGGCAATAGGTCAATATAAATATTTATATAATTTCTTGCCTTAAAAATTTAAAAATATCTCCAAATATTTTTATTTTTTAATTATTTATTTTAAAAACTGATGATATAATAATTTACACTGTCCGTAGAGGTGAAAAATTTTTTTCGGTACCTGTCACACAAAAATTCCTGGTACCGACAATAAGATTTTCGGGATAATTTCAAATGATTTAGGTTTTTTTTTCAGAATATTAATTTCAAGTTTTGAAGATTGCAAAATATGTCAAAAAATAATCTGGAAAATTTGAAGAAATTTTTTTTAATTTTGCAGAATTTAATTTTTTTAAATTTAATTATTTCAAAAATATTTAGAAGTTTTGAAAAGATTCAAGAATATTTTTAATCTTCAGAAAATTTCAAATTTTTTTCCAGATTTCATATAAAACAGGAATAAGTTATTTTAAGAACTTCGAAATGTTTTAAGAGAATACAAAAATTCGTAAGATCAACTTTCGAATAAAAAAGAGGATTTTTAATGATTTAAAAAAATGTATAACAGTGTCAAAATAAATGTGGAAGATTTTTAGGTCATTTTAAAAATGTTTTTTAAGGAGTTTTGAAAAACTGTCAAAAACATATGGGAAAATTTAGAATCACTATACAAAAAAATTAATTTTTAGATAATATTAAAAAGATTTTAAAACATTTCCAAACATTCAGAAAATTTTCTAAAAATAATCTGAATGATTTTAGGGCAATTTTTTTAATTTTGCAGCATTACAAAAATGTAGGAAAAATTCTAATAATTTGAAAAGATATTTCGAAGGCTTAAAAATGTTGAAAAGATTGAAAAACAATTTGAAATTTTTGAAAATATAAGCAAATGTGAAACCACACGTATATTTTTGAAAATTGTGCAAAAAAGTTCTTAGCTTTATAAGAATTTTCAAAGTGTTCAAGAAAATAATAAACTTTTCTTAAGATTCTTGGGAAAATTTTTAATGACTCTTCATTTTGAAAAATTAATTTTTAAAGAATTGAAAACAATTGTCTAAAATTTTAGAAGTAATTCAAGTCAATTTAAAAGATGTTTTTTGCTTAGCATGAAATTTATATTCTTCGTTGAGAAGTCATCTTTTTGGTTGAAAATTAATCTGTTTAGGTTGTGGATTCGACTATTTATTTGAAAATTTGTCTTTCCGGATAAATTTAACTCTTTTAATTCAAAATAAAAATATTTTTTGCTTCAAATGTTACTGATTACATTTTTTCTGAAGAATATACCCCTTTTTGGTCAAAAACTCAACACTTCAGTTCGAAATTAATTTATCTAATTAAAAATGTAAGTATTATATGGAAAATTCCTCTTTTTGGCAGAAAATACGCATTTTCGTCGAAAATCCATCTTTTTGTTTGAAAATTGAATTGTTTCGCTTGAGTATCGAACTATTTTTTTTTTTTTGAAATTCACCTTTAGGGTGAATTAAACTGTTTTTGATTTTCTATAAAAATATTTTTGATTGAAATATCAAATATTACATTTTTCTTTGAGAATTCTTCTTCTTTGTTGAAAATTGGACTACTCAGTAGAATGTTGAACTTGTTTGTTAAAAATTTATTATTTCAGTTGCGAAATCATCTCTTTAGTTAAAAATTCAACTATTTTATTGAAAATTAATTTTTTTAACTGAAAATATAACTGTTACATGTTTGGTTGAATTTCATCGAATCGAATCGAAATTCGAAGTTTTGAAAAGAAAATTCATCTATTCAGGGGATAACTAAGAAATCCCGAAAAATAAAATTCCCGATATTGTAAAATTCCCAAATCGAAAAATTCTCGAATAATAAAATTCACGAATTATAAAATTCCCGAATAATGAAATTCATGAATTATAAAATTCCCGAATAATGAAATTTCCGAACTTTAAAATAACAATAATAGAAGAAATATATATTTTTGGATGCATTTTTTTCAAGTATTGTTATTTTTAATTTAATTCAAGAAACTTTATGCCTGAAAAATGATCATTCAATAAAAATATTAACATTTTTTAGTTTGATAATATTATAAACTGTTCGGGAATTTCATTATTTGGGAATTTTTCAATTTTGGAATTTTTCAATTCGGGAATTTTACAGTTTTGGGAATTTGATTTTTCGGGATTTTTTGATTCGGTGATAATATACACTGTTTGGGAATTTTATTATTCGGAAATATTCCAATTCGGGATTTTTCGAATTTCGGAAATTTTACAATGTCGGGAATTTTATTTTTCGGGATTTTTAAATTCAGTAATATTGTAAACTTTTGGGAAATTTTATTATTTGGGAATTTTTTAATTTGGGAATTTTTCAATTCGGGAATCTTACATTTTCGGGAATTTGATTTTTTGGGATTTTTTTATTCTGTGGTTCGGCAAGTTTCCAACTCAGCAATTTTTCAATTCGGAAATTTTATTTTTCGGGATTTTTCAATTCGGTAATATTGTAAACTGTTAGGGAATTTTCAAATTCACGTATCTTTCAATTTGAAAATATTATAAACTGTTTGGGAATTTTATTATTTTGGGATTTTCCCATTCTGGAATTTTTTAATTAGGAAATTTTAAAGAGTAAGGAATTTTATTTTTTGAGATTTTGCAATTCGGTAATATTATAAACTGTTCCGGAAGTTTATCATTCGGGAATTTTCCAATTCAGGAATTTTACAGTTTCGGGAATTTTCTTATTCCGGATTTTTCAATTTGGTAACATCATAAACTGTTCGGGAATGTCATTATTTTGGAATTTTTCAATTCGGTAATATTATAAACTGTTCGGGAATTATATTATTCGGGAATTTTCAAATTTAGCATTTTTTCAATTTGTTAATATTATAAACTGTTCGGGAATTTTATTGTTCGGGAATTTTTCAATTTAGAAATTTTTCAGTTCGGTAGTATTATAAACTGTTCGGGAATTTTATTATTCGGGAATTTTCAAATTTAGGATTTTTTCAATTTGTTAATATTATAAACTGTTCGGGAATTTTATTGTTCGGGAATTTTTCAAGTCAGAAATTTTACAGTGTAGGGAATGTTATTTTTCGGTATTTTTCAATTCGGACGTATTATAAAATTTCCGGGAATTTTCTTATTCAGGAATTAAAGTGTCGGGAATTTCATTTTAGAACATTTTTCGGTTGTCCCGTATTTAATTAAAACATTCTCTTTTGGTCAAAATTGCATCTTTGTGGGATAAACATGCCACTGGTTAAATACTAATCTTTCTTGGTTCAAGAGTTGACTATTTTGTTGAAAATTCATCTTTTCGAATGAGTTTAACTATTTTTCAATCAAAAATGAAATCTTCTTTAGTTGAAATATCAATGATGGATTACATTTTTAGTTTGGAATTCATCCTTCTTACTTAAAAATTCAACGATTTTGATTGATAAATTAACTTTTCTCTTGAAATTTTGATTTGTCACGTTTAAAATATTTAGAAATCTTTTAAAATTTTCTCGAAAATCGTAGAAAAATTATATTTTTGAAAATTTCAGGAATGAATTTTGGAGGTGCTCCTGCTGGTCCTGCTGGTACTGGAAAAACGGAAACAGTCAAGGATATGGGGAAAGCTCTTGGAAAATATGTTGTTGTATTTAACTGTTCTGATCAAATGGATTTTCGAGGTCTCGGAAGAATATTTAAGGTTCAATTAAAAAAATCTCTTTTTTCTACCAATTGCAGTGAAAATAGGAACTAAAGAATCTTTTTTAAATTTTATAACAGGGACTGGCCCAAGCTGGTGCATGGGGCTGTTTCGACGAATTCAATCGAATTGACCTCCCCGTTTTATCAGTAGCTGCTCAACAAATTGCAATTGTTTTAAATACAAGAAGAGAAAAGAAGAAGTCATTCCTCTTCAGGTAGAATTTCTCAAAATAATACTGAAAATTAGTTTCCTCTTGTGTTTTGCGTGCATTTATAACACAGCCCCACAGAAAAATCTTTTCTCGGGTCTGGAGGTCAGACCATGTTTATTGTATGTTTATGGGGTCGCTGAATCCGAATCCAAGGTCCAAAAAAACCCAGCACGTCAGGGTTCTGAAATAATCTCAAACAACCTCATGAAAATCTTTTTTCGGGTCTAGAGGTCAGACAATGTTTACTATATGCTTTTGAGTCGCTGAATCCGAATCCGAGGACCAAAAAAACCCAGCACGTCAGGGTTCTGGAATAACCTCAAACAACCTCATAACAAAATTTTTCGAGTCCGGGGGTCAGACTATGTTTATTTGATGTTTTTGGGGTCGCTGAATCCGAATCCGAAGTCAATCAAAAACGCTTGCGTGCGCCTGCCATGACAGCATAAACGACGTAATCCAGGGACTTAGCCAGATCACAGACTCATTTCGTTGCCCGCCGTTAACGCGAGGAGATGCCCTGGATGTAGACACACGTAAGTCAGATGAATAAATTTCACGATTTTCTTTGAAATTGAAAACCCTGACGTGTTGGGTTTTTTGGACCTTGAATTCGGAATCAGCGACCCTAAAAACATATAGTAAACATGCTCTGACCTCCAGACCCGGAAAGAGATTTTTTATGAGATTTTCCGAGGTCATGTCAGAACCCTGACGTGCTGAGGTTCTATGGACCTTGAATTCGGATTCAGCGACCCCAAAAACATGTAGTAAACATGGTCTGACCACCAGACCCGAAAAAACTTTTTTTTTTTGTATGGCTGTGTAATCAAAAAAATTAAACGTAATTAAACTATTTTGATTTTAAAGTGATGGAGAAACATATCCTATTGACTATGAATTTGGATTATTTATAACAATGAATCCTGGATATGCAGGTCGACAAGAATTGCCCGAAAATTTGAAAATACAATTTAGAACTGTGGCGATGATGGTTCCAGATAGACAGGTGCAATAATAAGGGGCCATCCATAAACTATGTTACCAATTTGTGTGTGTGGGGGGGGGGGGTCGCGCCGGATACTACGGCGGGTGACAAGGGGGGGGGGGGTGTGAAGGAGGGTCAGTGGAAGTAATAATACGAACTTAGATCACATTTAGTACGTTTCCTGATGATAATTTTTAAAGAAATCTTTTGCCAAAATCGTCAGAGGACCTGAAATTGACAGAGGCCTCATAATTGACATAAGGTCCAAATTCGGAACAGGGCCCAAAAATATATAGGTCCAAACTAAACATAGGACCCAAAATATACATAGGGCCCAAAATTGATATAATGCACAAAACTAATCTAGCCTTTGAATAGACATAGGGCTCAAAATATACGTAGGGCCCAAAATTAATATAAAGCCCGAAATAGATATGGAGTCCAAAATATCTATAGGACCCTAAATTGACATAAGGCTCGAAATTAATATAGGCTCCAAAATTAATATATGGGCCCAAATTGAAATAGGCCTCAAAGTTGGCGTAGGACTTAAAATTTATATGGATCCCACATTCAATATAAGGCCAAAAATATACTCGGTGCCCAACATTATTATAGAGCCCAAAATTATTACAGGGCCCGGAATTGACAAAGGACCCAAAATTTACATGGAGCCCAAACTTAACATAGGGCCCAAAATAGACAACGGGGCCGAAATCTACATCGAGTTGAAAATTGACATGGGGCCCAAAATTGACATAGAACAAAAATTGACATTCAAACCTAAAATGAACAAAGGGCCAAAATTGACATAGAGTCTAAAATTGACATAGGGCCAAAAATTGACATAGGGTCTAAAATTGACATAGGCCCAAATCTGGCATAGGACCCAAAATTTATAAGGGGCCCGAAACGTATATAGGTCCAAAATGGACATAGGATCCAAAATATATACATAGGGTCCAAAATAATTCAGAGTTTGAAATTTATATGAGACCCGAAATTGACATAGGGCCCAAAATCTAATCTAGCCTCTAAATAGACATGAATTGATGTGGAGCTGAAAATACACACAGATCCTAAATTGACATGCGGCTCGGAATGAATATAGGGTCAAAAATTGATATAGGGCCCAAAATTGACATAGGACTCAAATTAGGCTTAGGGCTTCAAATTCATATAAAACCCACATTCAATATAAGGCAAAAAATATGCATAGGGCCCAACATTAATATAGAGCTCAAAATCAATACAGGCCCAAAATTGACACGGGGCTCAAAATTTACATAGAGCCCAAAATTAAGATCGGGCAAAAAATAGGCAAAGGGCCCAAAATTGGCATGGGGCTAGAGATTGACATAGGGCCAAAAATTGATACAAGGCCTAAAATTGACATAGGTCCTAAAATTTACATAGGGCCCAAAATTGATATAGGGCGCAAAATAGACAAAGAGCCGAAAATTGTGATAGGGTTTAAAATTGACATAAGGCCCAAAATGGACATAGGGCCCAAAATAGATATAGGGCTATAGGCTACGAAGCTCTTTTTTGTTGGCGCATGGCGCTTCTTTGTCTATTTTTTTCTCTGTTTTTCAGAAGCAAACCATTTCACCCCTTTTTCTCGATTTGAAAATTTTTCTCACTTAAATGGAAACTAAATTAATACAAGCCAACAAAAATAAACTACTTTTAGTTAAAAAGTCTAATATTATATTTCTGTTTCGGAATTCATCTAGTTTGGTTAAAAATTCTAGTATTTGGTTGAAAATTTTATTATTTTCTTGACAATGCAACTGTTTTGTTAAATTTCTTTTCAACATTGATAATTTTAGTTGAAAATTCATCACATTTGTTTAAAACGTAACTATTTTGTTGAAAATTGGTTTTTCTTTGTTGATAATTTTTTTTCAAATAACAATGTAACTATTCCATTTTTCGTTGAGAATTGATCTTTTCTTGTTGAAAATTTATGTATTTTGAAAAAAATCGTCTTTTTAGGTTGAAGATTCATACTTTTTGTTGAAACGTGCAACTGAAATTGATTTTGAAAAATTGGTTCTAAATTAGTCTGGTTTGGTTGAGAAATATAGTGGTAGAAAATGGAACTTTTCGGTTGAAAAATAAACTTTTTTTTTTATTTATATTTTAAGTTTAAATTTAACTATGAGGTTGAAAATCCAATTATTTTTACGAAAATTCATCTTTTTTAGTTGAAAATTTAACTATTTGGCCGAAAGTTGAACTAGTTTATTGAAAATTCATATTTTTTAAGATTCACCGCTTTGGTTGTAAATATAACTATTCCATTTCTAATAAATTTATCTTATGGGTTAAAAAATCATCTTTTGGCTTGAAATCATTTGCTGATTTTTTTTCAATTCCTCGTACTGCTTAAAAATTCATCTCTTTCGTTGAAAATTCATTTTTTGGGGGTTTAAGAATTTATTTTTTTAACAGACAATGTAACTATTCCATTTGTGGTTGAAGATTAATATTTTTGATGAAAATTGATCTTTCTTCATTGAAAATACATGCACGTTGTTAAAAATTCATCCTTTTTGAGCAAAAACCCTTGTGTTTTGGCAGAACCATAATTAATTCACACTTCTGTGGTAAAAATTTAACTTTTTTCTTGAAAATTCGTGTTGTTTTGAATCAAAATTAACTTTTTATCTGAAAATTTCACTATTAAATTTTTGGTTAAAAATTTGTCCCTTATAAGTTGAAAATTTATGTATTTTGTTAAAGAGTCGTCTTTTTGGTTAGAAAATTAAACTTATTTGTTGAACATTCAATATATATTTCGACTTGAAATCTCAGGAATTTAAATTGTTTCAGATTCAATTCAATATAGTATTTATAATAATTTTATTTAAAAGAATTTATTCCTCTGTTATTTATTATCCACTATT